>JALMQS010000248.1:0-47329 GCA_024734495.1 Forficula auricularia
GTATAAAACTCTACAGGAATCCATTGTTAGGTTTACCGATACAAATTTTTGTTTAATTTTTGTTGATCAGTGTAATATAGCAAGCGAGGGGTGATCCGCTATTCGAAGTAGGTGTACACCTCTTTGGAAGTATTTTGGAAGTACTTGGCATATTTGAAAGTACTTGGAAATATGTGGAAGTACTTGGGAATATTTGGAAGTACTTGGGAATATTTGGAAGTACTTGGAAATATTTGGAAGTACTTGGAAATATTTGAAGTACTTGGGAATAATTGGAAGTACTTGGGAATAATTGGAAGTACTTGGGAATATTTGGAAGTACTTGGGAATATTTGGAAGTACAAGTGGAAGTAGGTGTACAGCATATTAGGTCGCGGTTCACCCTTCGATAGCAAGTAAATGTAAAAAGCAGGTTAAAAAACAACAATCTAATTTACTTATTTTCTATTAGAGAATATTCAAATGTAATTGTTTGGCCATATAAAGTACATATCTCGGATTTAGACATAATAAATACTGTCGAACCCGCTTAAAACGAGCCCTGATTTAAAGAGAACCCGATTTTACGAGGAAATTGGTTGGTACAATGTTAAGGTAGCCGTCTTTTGCTAGAAAATCATAAGATGGTGTCATCTATTAAATCCGATGGAATGGAATATTTTTAATTATATGTCAGAGGGGTTGTTTTTTACCCCCTCGGGAATCGAACCCGAGTGCCAGTAACAGCAATCCGGGCCAACTGGCTTTGGGGCTTTGGCTATTCACGCCATCTCTCGGATTTCCCGACAACTTCCTAATGATGAGAGAAGTGGCCATGTACCACTGGTTAGATTTTATTCTGATTGCCGTACACAATCACTAATCAGTCAATAAAATGAATTGATAACAACATGCGAGTTTTCTGTCCTTGATTATAATATGTCCTCTTTGATTTTCAGGCCGAATGACATAGGCTCATAGGCAAAGTGCCACTACAGGGATAACAATCTCAATTGATTATCGGTCTTTATTTATTAACTAGCTGGGACCGGTGGGTCGAGCGGGTTGCCCTGGCGGGCGGCGTCTCGGGATAGAAGTATGAGATGTCCAAAATTAATTACCTTTTATGTAATTTATATACATATATGTTTATTGAGTTTTCCGCGGATGGATTCTATGTCATTAGAGATTTTTCGGATTTGTCCGCGTGGGTTTGAGAGATTTTCACGACGTTTCGGCTCTGTTTTTGGAGCCATTTTCAAGAGAGGAAGCGGGTGGTCTACTTGGTCTTAGACTCGTTGTCCAGCGTTCCTTCAGAGGTACTCCCAAAACGAATCCTGGACAACGAGGCTAAGACCACGTAGTCCACCGCGCTCCCTCTCTTGAAAATGGCTCCAAAGCAGAGCCGAAACGTCTAGAAAAACTCTCAAACCCACGAGGAGAAACCCGAAAAATCTCTAATGACATATATATTATTATTATTATTATTATTATTGATTACGGATTCTCTGATAGAAGATTTACCCATCTCCAGAGTTTTATTAAAATCTGATGAATTTCATTTTTCAAGACGGCTACTTTAATATTGGTACATACTAGTATATACCGGGTGAGTTTTTTTTATCTTGAGACAGTCTTATAATTCAAAAGCTGTGCATTATATGAAAAAAAGTTTCAAATAAAAGTTTATTAATATCAAAGGGGAAACTAGAATTACGCTATTGTTTGTCGACGTAGAACAAGCTTTCAAGGGTATTTCAAGGTCAAATTCTGTTTTTTAAATGGAAACCTACATTTTTTTTATGTCTACTTAATCTAGAAAAAAAACTAAACAACTTTCATAAGTACTATTTTTTATACGACATCAAATAAACAAAATACATGAATCAATTAGATCTAAAAAAATCTTAATAATTATTTTTAACAATCATTCAACTTAATTATCAATTAATAATGATTAAATAATTAATTATTAAATAAACATTAATTAAATCGAAAAGTCACAACAATGAAAATAAGTGTTTTTATAATGATCTTAAAACTTCATTATACACAGATTTAAGAGATTATTTTCTACTTAATAGAACTAGTTGAAATTCTTGAGTTTAAAAAAGTTTATTTCTCGTGTCAATCCAGTAGATAGTTATATTGTATTACCATAATAAAAATGGAGCATTTTTTTTGTTTAAGAAAGAATTGAAATGGTCTTAAATTATGCGGTGAATGTGGAATAAGTGTTATGGGACTGCCATTGAAATGAATGCCGAGCGGTTTTCTAATAGGAACACACCCTCACAAGCTTCATTTTATTGTGTTGTAAAATCTATTAAAAAAAAAAAACAGGAAATATAAAGGCTAAAATAACGAAATTGGAACTGGAATTCATCAATTATTATTAAATTATTTATTTAATAATTAATTATTTAATCATTATTATTTGATAATTAAGTTAAATAATTGTTAAAAATAATTATTAAGAAATTTTTTTGAGATCTAATTGATTCATTTATTTTGTTTATTTGATGTCGTATAAAGGATAGTTCTTGTGAAAGTTGTTCAGTTTTTTTTTTGTAGATTAAGTAGACGTATAGAAAAATATAGAGTTTCCATTTAAAAAACAGAACTTGACATTGAAATACCCTTGAAAGCTTGACCTAGGTCGACAAACAATAGCGTAGTTTAGTTTCCCCTTAGATATAAATAAACTTTTATTTGAAACTTTTTTTCATATAATGCACTGTTTTTGAGTTATAAGACTGTCTCAAGATAAAAAAAATCACCAGGTATATATACGATTTCTATTTGATTAAAATGATTGTGGTTCCTACCAAATATTGGCTTTTAGAAATATCTAAATTTCAATCTATGTCCTAAAAAGTGTTATTTTTATTATACACTAATAATAATTGGAATATATTTTTTAATTTTGGAATTTTCCGAATTTAATACTAAAAGGGCCAGAATAATCTCTATATATATAATATTTGAAAGAAAAATTATCTCAAAAAAACAAAAACTTTTTTCAATTAATAAACTTTTATCTATCCATAACTTCCCATTATTTTAGTCATAATAATTCATATGGCTATATATATAAAATGGTGAAAAATATTTATTTATTTATTTATTTATTTATTCACATATTCGGCCAAAACCAAAGAAAAATTCAGGTTTCATTAAAGACCTGTGCATTTTTAATTTTTGTATACAATAGCTTCTTTTAAGTAAATATTAATATATTTATAATAAAATAATATTTTGTACTTAAAAATTGATTATTTTTTTGTCCATCCTTATTCCGAAATGACTTTAATGTAAATAAAAATGTCCATAATTTCTAATGATAAGCTTTTAAATATAGTACCTGGAGCCACCGAGCGATGCACGGTAACCCCTGACCCCCCCCTCCCGAAACCACACACCTCGTCCCCCACCAATGCACCCAAAAAATTCCTAATTTTAATATAATATATTAATATTTGCTATAACCTATTAGTGGGTTTTAAAATTAAAAAACCAATTAAAAATAAAACATAATTGAAAAAAATGTAAACAAACTTTTTTATTGAGATTTTCATCTGTCAATAATTACTTTAATTAAGAAAAGATCAATTAAGATTAAATTTGTCGAGGTCCAGACCTAGCCAGATCGCTTTCTCATCCTCAAAACTTGTTAATAGAATTTGTTTAATCAAAATCGGTAAAGCCGTTTTCAAAATAGAACAATGATACAAATATATATATATATATATATATATATATATATATATATATATATATATATATATATATATATAATATATATATATATATAAATATACAAACAATTTTTGCTCGTTTTATAAGAGTAGATAGATTTATGGTGCTTGTTGTAATCTTTTTTTAGCCTAGGATACTCAGTGTCCATCAGCCAGGCCCTATGTATGAATTGTATTTATGGGTGAGTATGTTCCAATCATATCATAGGTATTTTTTTTTTTAATTATTTTGTCACGTGAAAGCTTGAATTTGGAGCCTTTACGCCGCAACCACGATCAAAATTGCTTAAGCACTCAGTAAATAAGCTGACGTGTTCTGATGTGGCCATCCACTTGACTTTACCATACAACCTGTCTCCTCACTTATATTTAATACTAGCTGCAAGGCCCGCCTTCGGGGCCCTCTTGCTAGCCAGGGGGCACGCCCCTGGACCCCCAGCCCTCGAACCCCATCCTCACCCATCACACCCCCGATACCCACCCAGCACCCCCACACCCCGCACCATGCCCAACCCCCGCCTCCACGCCACCACCCCAACACTCCATTCCGCACCCTAACCCCTCACCCCCGAAACCCCTCCAGCACCCCCACCCACGCACCATGCACCCGTTCCCAACACAACATCCGCCCCCCACACCACCACCCGCACCCCACCCACCTCGGCCCCGCACATTTGCTGCGCAGTTGTGATCGAATGCCGGTATCAATTTCTTCCGGAATGATTTGATATTGGTGTATAAATCAGGAAGACGCTGGTTTCTCTCCTCGCAATCTCAAATTCAGTTCGTTCACATGTTTTGTCAAAATCAACGCAGAATGCTAACTTTCACAGCCATGCGTTGTTTTGTAATTCAGTAAGAGTGTGTTTGATGCTTTTCATTCAAAAAATTTCGACCACTGCTCGACAGTTAAAAAAAGCGCTGAAGGACTTTCCGCACAACTAAGCCAACCGTGTACGCCAGTATGATAAGGTAAGTCATTTTCTCCAATCTCTTTCAATAAATTGTCGGAATTGTCGGTGATTCAGCCCAAAAGATCTGATAAAATTAACAGTTGATATGACTGGTTTCAGAACTTTAGACATATCCAAACACTTTCATCAAAGACCGTTTGATGTAACGATACAATGTAAGACTAATGGTTTTGAACCACCGTCATTTTCTACAGCCGCACGACACAAGAGCGACCACTCCGCTTTATCTTTCCCACCTCATGTTTTTGCCTCCATCAGTTGTGTGTAATACATTTTCAAGTTTTCCATCGAAGGTTTCTTTTGATGTAACGCCCTTTCAATCGCTTTAAAAATATCTGTACCAGTAGTTGTGCCATGAATACTATACATATCCAAGAAGTCTCCTTCATGCGCACTTCATAGCTTTTATCTACCCTCCCCGAATATAAATCAACACCTGAGCAGCATCTGACACATCCGTTGACTCATCCAAGGCCAAAGAAAACCCTCAACATGTCCATTTTTGTCGAACAGTTGAGAGGATTACATTTTCTCAGCGATGTTTTCTAACCTCTCGAGCCAGTGTTTGCTGACATACTGACAGTTTTTAATAAATTCTACCTTTTCAGGCACTTTGCTTCAACTCCGGCTACTGCAACCGGCATTCTTTGATCATTTCCTCCATCGGTGAATGGTGCTCCAGGTTTTGCAATTTCAAGAGCCAAACGAAAGCTGGCACGAGCGTGCAGCCTCTTGTTCAGTTTTTGAAGCCTTCCTGTAAATGAAGATTGCTGCGATTCTCACCGCCGCAGCTTGATAGCTTCGTTTTCCTTTTCATGTCCGCAAACTTCCTGTATATTTTGAGTAATTTTGAAAAATGTTTTGTTTCATAATGACGTTTAATGTTATATTCCTTGAGAACGTGCATTAGGCTTTCAGCTGCAAATCAAAACATAGCGCTTCGTAGCATTATGGACTCCATTTGCGTAGTCACTGAGTATGTTCCAGGGCATCGACCTTTGAATTTTCCGCATTCACTGTCAATTTTTCTGAAGTTCTTTTCTCCTTCTGCTACATAGTCCTGGTGGTATGTTGCATGCGCTGAAGGCAACATTTCAAATCAGTATGACAGCTGCAAAGATGATTGAACTGAAACAACGCGTCAAACACTGCGTTCTTGTGGAGGTGCGCGCTATTTATATTTCTGTCGTCGGTGTCATAGGAACCGATTGTAGGTTGCAGCCACTAGCCTTCTGTATATCCTGTCACGTCATCTGGCGTGTTGAATACACACCAGAACTTTCTCGAACCGTCTGATATATTCTGTACGCGGTGATATTAGCTTCGTTAGCATATAGAAGGTACTAACTATTTCCGCTTAGTGTCCACAAGATGTCGTGTCAACGTTTCATCACTCGTGGTTTTGGCCCCTGAACTTACTGGAGTAACTCGAGGTGGCTACCCCTAAGGCTCGGAAAGCTTGGGGAGACCCCTGGTCCAAGTCATAAATTAAACAGGTGCGTTTACAATACAGGGGTTCAAGTGGCTCTTTTTTATATAGCTTGGAGTCACAAATCTTTATTTAATTTTATGTTTTTATTTCAGATCCTATACGATTATTTTTTTTATTTTTATTTTTTTATCAAGTTGTTTATAAGAATTGTATTTTTAACAATTGTATTTTTCCTCTAAATTAGATAAACTAATTTATGTCTTAATTTTGTTAATTTTGGTGATTTACGTATTGATTCATTAAATTGTCTTACCGAATTACACTCAAGCTTTTTAGTCGAAGTAAACTTGATATTTTATAATTCGAGTTTTGTTGCCTTTGGGCAATTTAAATCAAAAACTACCAGAAATTACTCGTCCTACGGACTCGTAATTTTTTCACAGGTAGTTTTTCGTTTAGTTGCCAGGCAACAAAATTCTCATTATAATGTCAAGTTTACTTCGGCAGTAAAAAGAGATTAAGTGTGGTTAGATTTTGGTGCATATTGACCCAAAATTAAGGGGGTGGAAGGGGGTTAAAAATTAAAAATCTAGGCTATTTGAGCAAACTCAACCAAATTTTGTATACATAATCAGTGCGACCCCAGAAGTCTAAAAATGGAAAAACTAACCTCCCAAAATTGGTGGGGAGAGGGGAGGTGTAGGGTCAAAAAATGAAAATATAGGCTTTTGTTCCAAACTCAACCAAATTTTGTATACATAATCATTGGGACCCCAGAAGTCTAAAAATGGAAAAACTAACCTCCCAAAATTGGTGGGGGAGGGGAGGTGTAGGGTCAAAAAATGAAAATATAGGCTCTTGTTCCAAACTCAACCAAATTTTGTATACATAATCAGTGGGACCCCAGAAGTCTAAAAATGCAAAAACTAACCGCCCAAAATTGGTAGGGGGAGGGGAGGTGTAGGGTCAAAAAATGAAAATATAGTCTCTTGTTCCAAACTCAACCAAATTTTGTATACATAATCAGTGGGACCCCAAGTCTAAAAATGCAAAAACTAACCCTCCCTTACATGATTATAAATAATTTTAGGGGCCAGGTTGTATGGTATCGTAAAGTCAAGTAGATGGCCACATCAGAACATGTCCGCTTATTTTGTTTGAGCCCCCAGGCCCGACCCATGGTGAAATACAAAAACATTTAATCAATATTTCAATCTTAGTAATACTTATGACAAAAATACTTATAAGTAAACTTTCTTTAAATAATAATAATTGTCATTAAACATATTAATGAGCTGAGAATGGAGATTTTCTTAGAAAGTTGACCCTTAGGGAATAAATAAGAACACGACATCTAAACTATTTATTCAGCTATTGATTTTCTAGCTTTGTATGCTATAGAGAGAGATCCTAGATAAAAGACATGGAGGAGTAGAATCGATATCGCAATTCAGTTGCAAGTGCTCTTGCGCCCTAGCACCACCTCACCTACCACCTACCACCTACCACCTAACTTACCTACCTGTCTACGAACGCCCTAGCAGCACCTTGCCAGATTCCTCCACACCCACACCTAATCATTCGTGGTTTTTAATTATTGTTTTTCGTCTCCTCGATTGAATTATGAAGACACTCAAGAATCGACACCCTTAAATTCTACTCTATGACCGCTTATGGTGAATGTTGGTACAATTCAAACAACTTAACACACACAATCTGCACCTAATTGAATTGAATTGGTCACCGTTTCAGTGTTTGACCAATCCCTTTAAGACCATGGCACGCACCTCGCAAAATATTTGATTTTTTTTCTTAATATCCCACGTATTTTGTTATTTTTATTTGAAAAACAAAAACAATTATTGATTGTATTATTGTTTGTTTATATTGTTGTTTTATAAATAAATAGAAATCTTTTAAAAAACGTTTATTTTAAATTCAAACATTTTTTGAACAATTTCTCTCTTTATCATTGGAATTTTTCAAAAAATAAAAAAATAAACTGACGTGTTCTGATGTGCCATCCACTTGACTTTACCATACAACCTGGCCCCTCACTTATATTTAATATTTAATAAAATTATTTATAATCATGTAGGGGGGGGGGTTAGTTTTTACATTTTTAGACTTCTGGGGTCCCACTGATTATGTATACAAAATTTAGTTGAGTTTGCTCAAATGGCCTAGATTTTTAATTTTTAACCCCCCCCCTTAATTTTGGGTCAATATGCACCAAAATCTAATTAGCTCTTAATCTCAATGAACCAAAATTACGTGTGAAATTTGGTTTCGATATTCACACTAGTTTTTGTGCTAGGTCGTCCACAAAAATTTGGCAACGCACAAACTAATAGACATTTTGAAAAAACAATTATTATCTCGAAAAATATAATTTTTTCGATGTTCACTTATTAGAGTTTTTTGTAGACCGAAATGCCATACACTGTATGGTAAAGTAAAAAGTTATTTTCTCTAACGTTTACAAAAAACAACACTAAACAAATTAAATATTTTGAATATAGGCAATGTTAAATTACCTTTAAATAAAAAATAAAAAATATACATATTTATTTATCATTATATTTATTTATTTATCATTTATATTTATTAATAATAAAGCGGTTAAAGATTTTATTTTTGTGATTCATTTTATTAAGAGTTGACATTTTAGTGAAATCACCCTTAATTAATTAATTAATTATAATTATTTATTTAACATGAATAAATTAATAATACAATAAACAATTAAATTTTATTTATTTATTTTATTTATTTATATACTTATCAAAAACTTTTAGAGAAAAATAATTTTTCGTAAATATTATTTATATATATTTTTTGTTTTTTGATTTAAAGGTAGGACAATTTGTAAAATTGCCTATATATTCAAAATATTCAATTTCTTTAGCGTGTTTTTTATTTTATTTTTTTATTTTATTCAATCCTTATCCTATTTGGGTTTTGGATTCATACAATTCTTTTTACAATCACTTAAAAATAGTTAATATACAAAATACACGAAATATTTCTTTCTTCTTTTTACCTTTTTCTTTTTACTTTACCATACAGGGTATGGTCAAGTATTGTAATCGTGCATTAAAAAAGTGGATTTTTTCGTTCTTTTTTTTCGAAATATCTCAAAAACAGCTGAAACTATTTTGATTAAAAAAATTGAGCAAAACCATGGCATTTCGCTCTACAAAAAAAGCCCTAATAAGTGAACATCGAAAAAATTACATTTTTTGAGATAATAATTGTTTTGTCAAAATGTCTAGTTAGTTAGTCTGTGCGTTACCAAATTTTTGTGGTCGAGTTTGCTCAAAAACTAGTGTGAATATCAAAACAAAATTTCACACGTAGTTTTGGTCCATTGAGATTAAGAGCTGATTAGATTTTGGTGCATATCGACCTAAAATTAAGGGGGGTGGAGGGGGTTAAAAATTGGGGCCGTTTGTGCAAACTCAACCAAATTTTGTATACATAATCAGTGGGACCCCAGAAGTATAACAATTCAAAAACTAACCCCCCCTACATGATTATAAATAATTTTAGGGGCCTGGTTGTATGGTAAAGTCAAGTGGATGGCCACATCAGAACACGTCAGCTTATTTCTCTTTCGGAAATCTTCCATCTTTGGCTCTCTCTCTTCTAAGCCTTCTTCTTCTGTCCGTCGTCCCTTTTATTTGTCCCTTGTCCCTTGTCTATCTTGTCCACCGTCTGTCTCCAGAGTTTCTCTGTCCACTGCTCCTGTCAATTTCTTCTCCCAATCTTGTAAGTCAAATCCAGTATCTTCGACCCCCGCCCAGCCCATAAATTTCTTTCTTCTTCTTTTCATGATGGAGGGGCTAACCCAGGGCTTTAGGGGTTGCACCTTTTTGGTGTAACTCCTTCTCAAATCATTTTCATAAAAAAAGTATCTGTTCTCATTTATGTACACACGAGCTTTTCGTGCGTGCCTTCGGCACGGCCTCGAAGCTCGGCCCTCCGGGTTGGTGCCCTGGCGGGCAGCGTCTCGGTCCAAAAATTTTATTCCTCTTAAAAAACCACACTCCAAATGTATACCCGTAAACTACCGAAAATACATCGTCTCTTAAAAGTTTCGCCTCTTTAATTTTTGAGTGGCGGGGGAGGGGGGAATAATTATGAATATATTTAATGTTTCTTAATTTAAAATGAATTGGAGTCTTTCATTTCAAAATTACAATTATATTTCAAATTTGCCTGGTTAATGAAAATCGATTGGAGCCATCAGTTTAAAATCCGAGCTGACAATTATATTTCAAATTTACCTCGTTAATTAATATATATTTAATGTTTCTTAATTTAAAATCTATTGGTGTTTTTTCATTTTCATTCGAGTTCAAATGAATACAATATTATCTCGACACAGTCTAAATCAAAAATTATATAGTTTTAGTAAGAGAAATCAAGATATAATTATTAATAACAAATTCAAATTTAGGAAACGAAGAAAATATTATTTTTATTACAGACAAAAGGATCAGCCGGGGCTCGAACCCGGGATCTTTGCATATGTACTGCAATGCTTTGTCATAAGAGGTTTACCTCCTATATCCACTAAGCTACTGATCCCCGAACCCAAACTAATACCTCTTGTCTCTATCATGAATTATGGAATTTCTTTTTTAATCCTCTCCTCGTTCATTTTTCGTAGCGTAGGCCTTGATTCATTAATTAAACAATTAATTATTCCAGCGCCTCCCAATCGATCGCGAGACCCCAAAGATCGAAAATAATTTTCTCTTCACAAGGCCTACGCTACGAAAAATGAACGAGGAGAGGATTAAAAGAAATTCCATAATTCATATAGACGCAAAGGTATTAGTTTGGAGTTCGAGGATCAGTAGCTTAGTGGATATAGGAGACAAACCTCTCATGACAAAGCATGCAGTACTATGCAAGATCCCGGGTTCGAGCCCCGGCTGATCCTTTTGTCTGTAACAAAAATAATATTTTTCTTCGTTTCTAAATTTGAATTTGTTATTAATTGTCTTTACACGGCCTCGTTGTGGTCGCCTCCCAGGTGAAGAGAAAATTATTTTCGATCTTTGGGGTCTGCGATCGATTGAGGAGGCGCTGGAATAATTAATGGTTTAATAATTATTAATGTTTCAATGATGTAATGGCTAGAGCTAATGCCCTTAGTTCAAGAGTTCGTCGGTTCGATTCTAGAGCAAGACGGTAATTTTTTTAGAGAAATTTCTCTAAGCGTTGTTACAAATTAATCTAGACACATATATATATAGTAGTATTTTAGCGTGGTCAAACGTCTCTTTGTCCTCTCCACACCATCTACACCAGCGGTTCTCAAACTTTTTTGGTGACGGAACCCGTTTGGAAAGCGAAATATTTATTTATTTAATATGTTAATCAAATATGTCTCATCTTAATTAAACTAATCTTTGGCTATATAGACATTAATATTATAATAGCTAATAATAATTTCATTAATAGCCATAGATTAGTTCAATTAAGATGCGACATAATTGATTAACATATTAAATAAATAACAAAACTTCTCTCAAAATATGTTTTTAAATTAGCTAATTTTGCCAAAAAAATATCAATGTTTTTTTTGCTAAAAAATAAAATACAAAGTGCTGTACCATTTTGAAATCTTGACTAAATGGAATAATTTTTTAAATAACTTGACATGCTTGTTTAGTAGACGTTTTTTTTTTTTTAACATTAAAGATGATTCAAAGTTATAGTTGATAAAAATGTTTTAAAACATAAGTCCGACAAAAAATATTTTTTTCTCCAAAAGTATAGTACTTATTGTTTTTTTTTGGACTCTGGTCAATAGCAGGATTATTCGGGATTGCGTAATAAAAATTAGAATAATAAAATATGTAAATTTGTAACGACAGCATCTCGATATTTAGACCAGAGTAGAAATTGTCACTATTTAAAAAAATCCCTATAACTCGAAACCTATAAGATTTTTATTAAAAAAAATTAGTTTCAGGGCCGTCTTAATTTGGTCTATCCTCTGTTTATTGTTGTGATACGGGACACCCTGTATATTAGTATGGTCTAAAATATTTAGTCGAAATTATTAATGTAAGAATTTTAAGTGAAAAAAATAAAAAAATCATTTAATTTTATAATACTGGTTGAATTAAATAATATTTCATCTTGCATCGACACCATGTTTATCAACAATTATTCAAGGGTGCCCTTTGACCACAGGTGGGGGTGGGGTTAAGATGCAGGGTGCGTCATTGGGGAGGAGTTGAAGATGGCTACAAAATATCCGAAAAATAAAAACCGTCAGGTTTATAACTTGAACAAAAGGTAATAAAAACCTCTTCTAATTCTTTAGAAGTGAATAAAATATAATATTCATGGGGGGGGGGGGGGAATCATAAAGTTAATTTCAATTTAATTTCACGAAAGAACTGATTATTTTCATGTACCTATAAGCTTTTTTTGTTTAGACGATTGAATTAGAAAATTCTTTCCAATTAAAATAATTAATTGATGTTTCGATCCCTATATTTCTAAAGCCGTTGGTGTTGGCTGGTTGGCTCCCATACATCATAGATTTACAGTGTATCGGCCATTCCACTGCAAAAATGATTGTTTACAACGAATCACAGGGATATTGGAAAACTTTGTTTTCAACCATGCAGAGAAAATCAATTAAATTGAATGTATTTCTATTTTCCATTTGAATATGGACAAATTTGATTAATTATAGCTGAATATTCAATTATAATGGCTCTAGAATTAATAGAAACTTGAATTAATTTTCTAAATACAATATTCAATGAGCACTATTCCGAAAAATTATCATAATATTTGTAGATCACTAATATAGATTAATTAATTAATTCTAATTAGGTTGCCATGGCAACAATAATGTATTTATTATTATTATTGATATAGAAAATAAACAAACATGTTCTTCGTTCTATTTAATATGTGTAATTAATAATTGATATAATAGGTGTACAAATAAGTTTCCGCCGTTTGACAAAGTTGGTCCCATCAGTAAGTTATTTATTTTTTTATTTATTTATTTCATTTTCAACGGCTAAAAGCCTCAATTTACAAAATTATAAAATTATACATTAACAATACTCATTACATACACAACAATACATTAACAATACTCATTACATACACAACAATACATTAACAATACTCATTACATACATCAACAATACATTAACAATACTCATTACATACACAACAATACATTAACAATACTCATTACATACATCAACATACATTAACAATACTCATTACATACACAACAATACATTAACAATACTCATTACATACATCAACATATTACATAATTATATATTAGCATTACATTAGTTATTCATAAATAAGTGTGAGCTTCTTGAATAAAGCCGCTACCTTATTGATTTCCAAAGAAAATTCGTGAGGATTAACCAATTTTGGTGCCAACTCATTGTAACAATGACAGAGTCTAAAGACTGGATTTCTTTCAGGATGTCTACCAGTAGGCATCTCTTGATAGCATTATACCTACTTCTTAATGCATAATTGGGGGCTATGTAGGGGAAAAAGAGCAGCAAGCTCTGTACACTTCATTTGATCCGACATAATTTTATACACACATATACAATCAGAGGCGATCATACAGGAATTAACAGAAGCTAGACAGAAATACTCAACAGCAAGAGTGTAGTCATGATTAAATCTTGACGTTATCATTAAAATTGTCAGAATTAAAACTTAAATATCGTAAAGGTTGTATATTTGTCAACAACATAACCTTGAAATCTTAGTAAATTTTCATCAGTATATTATATTTTATTGTGTGCGAAAATGTCGAGTTTTGAGCCGAATAAGAGTCATTTGCGGGAACTTTTGATTTACTTCTTCAATTTGAAAAAATCTGCATCGATTGGTTGTAGAAGCATATGGTGAGACTGCTTTAAGTGAGAGAAGTCGCCGTCAGTAGTTTCAAAAGTTTAAGAAGGATGAATTTGACATCGAAGACAAAGAACGTAGCAGAAGACCGAAAGTGTACGAAGAATTGAAAGCATTATCGGACTAAGATTCGTGCCAAACGCTAGAAGAACGTGCACATACCATATATTAGGAGTGACTCAACAAGCAATTTCACATTGGTTGAATTCATTGGGAATGATTCAAAAACAAGGAAATTGAGTTCCATCTGAACTGACGCCGAGAAACGTTGAACCGCATAACCAGTCAAAACCAATTTGAAAACAATCAATGGGGAAGTTCGACTCCACCCGCTATATTCTCCAAACATTGCTCCATGTGATGTCCACTTGTTTCGATCGATGGCGCATGGCCTGTCTGAGCAGCACTTCACATGATATGAAGATACCAAAAATTGGGTCGATTCGTGGATAGCCTCAAAAGATGAAGCATTCTTCCGAAGCGGTATTTTTAATTATTTCGGTATTCAATGTGAATTTTGGACTTGTACTTTATTCGCCAAAATAGTCAAATTTTGAGTGTACTTGGTGCATTTTAGAAGGTTTTAAACTAGCATCGGTTAATCTGCCTCTATGTTTGTTTTAATGTAGTGCATCTTAGAGAAAAAATTGTTCACAATTGTATGTGGTTCCAAATAAGGTCAAAATCCCAAAAGCTAATCTCCTGGCATTTGAATAAAAAGCTGGAAAAGAGTTCCAGCATTTTAAATATAATGTCTTGTCGTGTTTCCTCCATAGTTACCTCATTTTTTTATTTTACCATACAGGGTATGGTCAAGTATTGTAATCGTGCATGAAAAAAGTGGGTTTTTTCGAAATATCTCGAAAACGGCTGAAACTATTTCGATTAAAAAATTGAGCGAAACCATGGCATTTTGCTCTACAAAAAAGCTCTAATAAGTGAACATCGAAAAAATTATATTTTTCGAGATAATAATTGTTTTGTCAAAATGTCTGTTAGTTGGTCTGTGCGTTACCAAATTTTGTGGACGAGCTAGCTCAAAAACTAGTGTGAATATCGAAACCAAATTTCACACGTAGTTTTGGTCCATTGAGATTAAGAGCTGATTAGATTTTGGTGCATATCGACCCAAAATTAAGGGGGTGGAGGGGGGGGGGGGTTAAAAATGAAAAATCTAGGCCATTTGAGCAAACTCATTCAAATTTTGTATACATAATCAGTTGACCCCCAGAAGTCTAAAAATGCAAAAACTAACCGCCCAAAATGGGGGGGGGGGGTGTAGGGTCAAAAAATGAAAATCTTGCCCATTTACCAAACTCAACCAAATTTTGTATACATAATCAGTGGGACCCCAGAAGTATAAAAATACAAAAACTAGCCCCCCCCCCCGCTACATAATTATAAATAATTTTAGGGGCCAGGTTGTATGGTAAAGTCAAGTGGATGGCCACATCAGAACACGTTAGCTTATTTTAATCTGTGAAGTTTTTGCATCCAGATACTTTTATTCTGAATTTCCAGAATCTCCAATTGTAGATCTGGAATAGATATCCCAGCAAAAGTTTTGACGTCTATTAATCTTAAATCACACTTCAGCAGATGTAATATAAATTTCATCATCTCCTGATCCTTTTCTAAAATCTTGAAATATATTTGAAAACGGAACTAAAATAAAATTAATCATTTCAACGAATATTTTGGAATCAAAGTTTTCTTGATTTAAACTCAAACTATAATTTCTTAGATTTTTCAAAAATACGGTTGCGAAAGCAGATTTTTGTTAAAAAATTTTCAGCAAAGGCCGCAGGTTGCCGACCCTGGCCAAGTGGGTAATCCTCCACTGCATTTGTATTTTATATACAAACAATTTAATTTTATCAACAGAGTTTCAACAGTGAATAAAAATGTCTGAATGTAGCGGTGTTAGTGTAATTAAATACAAATATGATTATATCACTGATAAATCTATTTATTACCTATCACTAATAAAGTTTTTTTATTACTTATAATTAAAAACGAGTGTGTTATTCAAAACTCTGATATAATAAATAACCTTTTTACCGCCCATACGATTTCAATATTAGAATAGAAAATTCGCAACCTTCCAGAAAAGTTGTGGCCAAGTCCCGAAATTCTAGATACTACCATATCAAAGGGCACAGGCCAAGTGTCGAGCATTGGTTTTGGGCGTACACGCTGTACACTATTTACACGAACCATTTCGCCCCCCTGCAGCTCGGAACCCATTTGAGATACAGAGCTGAAATTATACACATGTAATTATGTAATCCATCTTGAAGAGAGTACCAAATTTCAATAATATAGCTTAAATAGATTCTGAGATATGGACCTGAGAAAATAGCTAATTTTGGCACTCACTCACTGACAGGTCATCAAAACCTATAGGGTACTTGCAATCATTTTCCATCATCATGAAATTTCGTCTGCTAGTAGAGTTTGGGACACAGACAACGCAACTTTCTATCTTTCAACTTCTTAAAATGGGGAGAGGGTCAAAAATGAAAATTCTAGCCAGTTGGATCAAAAACAACCAAATTTTGTATACAAGTTAACTTTCCCACGCGCCCTTACCACTGCCCCTGTGTCACACCACTTTTATGCTGACCTGTCGTTTAACTTTCAGTATATAAGGCAGCAGAGCGAATCCCTCTTCAGTTAATACATCTTTCGGCCCTAGGGACAAGCCTCTCCTCCAACCAGTTCGAACCACTCACTCACTCTATTTTACTTTCTATGTGATAGCTTAAGGAGCCCAAAGGCTCATCACTACCCCCTGTCCCTGAATTGAATTTAACTAACATTGGAGGGTTATTAAGAATCCTTAGCTACTTTTGACGATTAATTAATCCCCAAAGGCATTGCCCGTGTACACCGCGTGGAGGTGGATTCGTTCTTTCTAGCCATATCTAAGAAACTATTAAATATACCCATGTACAGTTTGCTTTGTGAGTGGCCTGGTTCTAGTAACCAGGGTTTTTTCTAGGTATGCGCAGCACAGAGTTATGCTGCACATTTACATTTCTTAGGTTCTAGTTCGCTATAAATAGTATGCGCAGCTGCACGAACTGTGTGTTCGTGGAGCTACGCATTTACAGTTCAGTATAAAGGTTATGCTTATTTTTAGTTCACAATCAATATTTATGCGTTTCTGCAGGTATGCGCAGCACAGAGTTATGCTGCACATTTACATTTCTTAGGTTCTAGTTCGCTATAAATAGTATGCGCAGCTGCTACGAACTGTGTGTTCGTGGAGCTACGCATTTACGATTCGAGTATAAAAAGGACCTATGCTTATTTTTAGTTTCACAATCAATATTTATGCGTTTCTGCAGGTATGCGCAGCACAGAGTTATGCTGCACATTTACACTTCTTACGTTCTAGTTCGCTATAAGTAAAGCGCTGAGATACGCTGAACTGTGTGTTCGTTGGGCCTACTGCCATTTACAGTTCGAGTATAAGAGTTATGCTTGTTTTTGGTTCACAATCAATATTTATGCGTTTCTGCGAACGTGCGCAGCTTCAGAGTTGTGCTGCACATTTACATTTCTTAGGGACCAGTTCGAACCAGCGCTTACCAGTTGCCCACCAAATTCCAAAAGCGATTCAGGTCACTATCTTACGTGCTACCTGGTACAAACGGTTAACCCGTACGGCCCTTCATCTCTATCGATTTTACCTGTATTACTCCCGGTAAATATTCTTCTTCTTTCGGACTCAAGCCGATTATATAAATTTCAACTCACACGGTGTGTTTTCCATTTTTCACGAGTGTAAAAACTATTGTATACTTACTTAAAATATATCTAAATAAAAAAGAAAAAACATTTAAAAAGGATTGATTTATCAAATAAAATATATTATCATTTCGAAACAAATCGTCTCCCCAGTTCCAGAACCTACCATCCCCAAAAGTCTAAAACCCTAAGAACTTGCTATCCAGACGTTTCCAACAATAGCTCTACCGCAATAATACAAAAGTGTCGACCTAGTCGAGAGATCAATTCCTTTTTAAAAGGGATTTTCGTGGAAAACATTATTTACATAATCAGTGGGACCCCAGTAGTCTAAAAATGCAAAAATTAACCCCCTCTCCTCACGATTATAAATAACGAGCTTCGAGGGCGTGCCGATGGTGCCCGGCGGGAGCGTCTCGGTCAAAAATTTTATTCCTCTTAAAAAACCACACTCCAAATGTATACCCGTAAACTACCGAAAATACATCGTTTCTTAAAAACTTTCGCCTCTTTAATTTTTGAGTGGCGAGGGGGGGGGGGAACAATTATCAATATATTTAATGTTTCTTAATTTAAAATGAATTGGAGTCTTTCATTTCAAAATTCGAGTCCAAATTAGAATGATATTTCAAATTTGCCTGGTTAATGAAAATCGATTGGAGCCATCAGTTTAAAATCCGAGCTGACAATTATATTTCAAATTTGCCTCGTTAATTAATATATATTTAATGTTTCTTAATTTAAAATCTATTGGTGTTTTTTCATTTTCATTCGAGTTCAAATGAATACAATATTATCTCGACACAAAATCTAAATCAAAAATATATAGTTTTAGTAACAGAAATCAAGATATAATGGCTAGAGCTGATGCCCTTAGTTCAAGAGTACGTCGGTTCCATTCTAGGCAAGAGGGTAATTTTTTTAGAGAAATTTCTCTAAGCGTTGTTACAAATTAATCTAGACAAATATATATAGTAAATATTATTAAATATCAAATATAAGTGAAGATATAGAGTTGTATGGTAAAGTCAAGTGGATGGCCACATCAGAACACGTCAGTTCATTTTTCTTTATTTCCTAATTACATTTTTAAATAACTTCTTAAAATTGCACTTAACATACCTTGAGTGCCCAGACATATTTCATAATTTAACCCATGTCAAATGTTCGATTTTCTATTGAATCGATGTTATTGTATCCATCATATTATATTACACTCTGTTACCAAAATGCTATTAAAAAGAACTCATGGATTCAACAAGATATTTTTTGTATTCATAATAAACATTTACAATAATTAAAACACAACGAATATAAATCTTAATCATGGAATATAACTTCAAAAGTGTTTATTTATTTATATACAGAAGAAGAAAGTAAACAGTAATCGGATTCAAAATGAAATATCTAATAAAAATAGTTTCAAATCATATAACAATTTATCTAAGAGCACAAGATCAGAGATATACAAAAGGTATTTAGATATGTTTAATGATAAGTAATCCTTTAGCTAGATTTTATAATCTATTTAATTTGCGTGACAACTATTTTTAGTTTTACATAATAAATTCATTACTCTAATATGAATATTGAGTAGTTGATATTTTTATATTTAAATCGAAAATCTCTATGCTACAATTACGTCAAGTTATTGAGAATAAAGCCATTAATACAGGGTGGGGGCATAAAAATTTCACATTTTGAAGAAGCATAAAAAAATGAAAAAAATTTAACTAGAATTTTTTTTTAATGTGTTTTAAGACAAAAAGAGGGGACAAAAATGAAAATTCTAGCCCTTTTGACTAAACTCAACCAAATTTTGTATACATATTCTATGGACCCCCAGAAGGCTAGAAATGCAAAAATTAACCACCCAAAATGGGGGAGAGGGTTGAAAATGAAAATTATAGCCCTTTTGACCAAATTTTGTATACATATTCTGTGCAGGCGAGGATCCAGACCTCTGATTTGGGGGTGGAGGTCGGCAGCCACTGAGTTTTACCCCCCCCCCCCCTTAATAAAAAATGGATCCTATCTCAAACTAAATAAAAAGAGCATTATATTTTTAAATTCATTTCCTTTTTCAACATTTTTAATAGAGATGGGAAAAATCGTTCTTTTTAAGGAATAGTTCTTTTATAGTTCGTTCATTATATGGAACTAGTTCAATTGAACTATATAGTTCAGGGGTGGCCGATGTATATAAGATCTACTTTTTATCTCGAAAGTGTGTCGCGATCGAATTGTCCAAGCAGGGGGGTGAGACGCCCCCCCACATAGAAGTTTATTTTAAAATTTAATGTTATAAGTTTTTTTTTAAATAAACATAAAAAAAATGTTGATCTCCAATGCGTGGGGGGGGGGGGGGGGGGGGGGGCGCCGTCAAAAAAATGAAAATATAGGCTCTTATACCAAACTCAACCAAATTTTGTATACATAATCAGTGGGCCCCCAGGAGCGCTAAAAATCCAAAAACTAACCCCCCCAACATGATAATAAATAATTTTATTAAATATTAAAAGTGAGGGAGGTTGCATGAAGTCAAATGGATGGCCACGTCAGAACACGTTAACTTATTTCTATTGTTTCTCTCGAATTTGTATTGGTCTTTTATTGTTGTGTTTTCTCTTAATTTGATATGCCATGTTTGTGTAGGTTGTAAATCACGAATCGAAGTTTATGATATAATTGTCATTATAATTTGCTTTGAATTGTTTGCAGATATGGAGCCGCCGCACCGTTCAGCGGTTACTGGCTCTGGATCAAAACCTTTTTACGCACCACCCTCTTTTATGACAAAAACTAGTGCAGAAATTATCAGCGAAGCCAGAGCAAGCATCGGCACCATGTCCACCACGAAACCTAAAGCAGGGCTCCTTTAAGGCCCGTCAATACAAAAAGGCCTTTTACCCCGAGAGAGAGACAACGAACTCTTTTTGACTAACTCATCGTGCTGCTTATAGACCTCCTAGTGCTTTCAGGTAAGTCCAATTATGACTCTAGTAGGGATACTTTTAAGTGTCATATTATCATGATAGAACTTTGAACGCAAGTTTTGGATATATACAGGGTGTCCTATAGGTATCACAACCATAATAGCTAATAATAATGTCATTAATAGCCATAGATTAGTTCACTTAAGATGCGACATAATTGATTAACATATTAAATAAAAAAAACACTATCAAAATATGTTTTTAAATTAGGTAATTTTGCCAAAAAAATTACAATGTTTTTTTTCTAAAGAAGTAAATACAAAGTTTTGAAATCTTGACTAAATGGGCCAATTTTTGCTTTACCATACAGGGTATGGTCAAGTATTGTAATCGTGCATGAAAAAAGTGTTTTTTTTTTTTTGAAATATCTCAAAAACGGCTGAAACTATTTTGATTAAAAAAATTGAGCGAAACCATGGCATTTCGGTCTACAAAAAAAGCCCTAACAAGTGAACATCGAAAAAATTATATTTTTCGAGATAATAATTGTTTTGTCAAAATGTCTGTTAGTCTGGTTGTCTGGTTGTTATTCTGTGCGTTAGCAACTTTTTAGTGGCGGAGCTAGCTCAAAAACTAGTATGAATATCAAAACCAAATTTCACACGTAGTTTTGGTCCATTGATATTAAGAGCTTATTAGATTTTGGTGCATATCGACCCAAAATTAAGGACGAAACATTCTAGAAAATGCAAAAAAAAAGTTGAAAATTTCAATTTTTTGACGGTTTTTTGCTTATAACTTGAAAACTATCAACTTTTCATAAATAACCTTTCTATTCAAAATTTCCTACAAATTTTATAATTTAGATTTTTTCTCCGACCAACCGTTTGGGCGTCAATCCAAGTTTTCGACCCCCCCCCCCCCCCTCGGATCACCCAAAAACTTGCACTTTTTTCGATATTTTCCCATTTTGACCATGAAGGAGCACGTTTTCGACAAAGACCACTCTATACATTTTTAAACTAAATTAACATTTTCTACAATTCAAACAAAGTTTCATCTTAATTGGATAAATGGTAATCCGTGCCGCAATGAGGTTGAAGTTTTGAAAAAAACTGCAATTTTTTGCAGAAATAATCGCATATTTTCCTTCATAAAATGAAAACCACTCATCCTAGAAACTTGATTTCTGTCTCATTCTCTAGAAAATTTTGTTGACTTGAAAGTTTACTTGTATCACTTTTTTGTTAAGATGTAAAGATATCTAGCATTTTCCATGACAGGATATGATCCGAATACTCAGAAGTGTCATGGAAAATGTTGGATATCTATAAATCTAAGATTTTTATCAAACAAGTAGTCCAAGTAAACGTTCAAATCAATAAAATTTCCTACAGGATGAGATAGGAATCAAGTTTCTAGGATGAGTAGTTTTCATTTTATGAAGGAAAAACTGTGATTTCTTGAAAAAATAGATCATTTTCTATTATGGAAAATGCTGGATATCTATAAATCTAAGTGTTTTAACAAGTGGTACAAGTGTTTGCCGGAAACCGTACAATATGGAAAAAAGTGTCAAATAAAAGTTGTTTCTCATATCAAGGTGATACAAAAATACGCTATTATTTGTCGACCTAGAACAAGCTTTCAAGGTCAAGTTCTATTTTTTACCTATGATAAATCTACATAAAAAACTGAACAACTTTCATTCGAATTACTGAAGTGAAACTTCTTTAGCGACGTATCTGTTTGATTTTTTTAGAAATTTAAATTATTATTTTAAAACTTACAAATAGTTCATGTTAAATAAAATTTATTAAAATTAGGAAATATAAATTATTTAGCTGTAGATGTTATTTTTATATACCTAACGGGTAAATAAATTTCACTTCCCCGTGAGCCTATGTGGATGGGGATCACACATATTTTTTAAACCACATCAAATAAACAAAATATTAAATCAATTATTAGATCTCAAAAAAATCCTAATAATTATTCTTAACAATTATATTTAACTTAATTATTAAATAATTAATTATTAAATAAATAATTATTCAATTGAAAAAGTCACAACAATGACAATAAGTGTTTATCATGATATTAAAACTTCATTATTCATAGATTTAAGAGATTATTTTCTACTTAAAATAAACTGCAACGGATCGTTGCTAAACTTTATCAAAATTCATTTCAAATATTAATATGTTTATTCCTTTATTATTAATCAGATATCATTTGCTATTTGCAGTTCATGTTGACTTTAAGTAAAAAATAATGATCGATTCTCATTTAATAGTCGAGGAATAACCATTCTACATTGAATTTTGACGTTTCGGTTATTATTGGTAACCATTGCTCAAGCTTGAGTTGTTTACCAAAAAATAATTTAGTCTTTTTGATTTTAAGTCGATTCTTCCATGTTATCAGTAGAAGGTTACGCATTAATAGTCAATCTCTCCGACAACTCGATAGCACAATGACGCCTCCGACAAAGCCGAAGCTTTTGCCTCATATTTCGCGTCCAACTCAAACCTGGACGACAAAGGGCTTGAACCACCCACATACCCCCCCCAGTACTAATATAATGTCAGATACTGTTTTCAGGATACCAGCAATTCTAAAGATCATCCGGAATCTAAAGAAAAACTCTTCTGCTGGCCCCGACGATATCCCTGCCATTCTCATTAAAAAGTGCGCCCCTGAACTTGCTCCTATACTATCCAAATTATACAATCTCTCCTATAACTCTGGAATATTTCCTGAAGCTCTGAAACTAGCCAGAATCCAACCAATTAAGAAAAAAGGCGATTCTTCCAACATAAAAAACTATCGACCCATAGCAATCACTTCTGTCTTATCCAAAATCATGGAAAAGGCCATCAACGAGCAAGTTCTACGACACTTAGAGTCAAATAAATTTATCCACGATAGGCAATACGGCTTCAGGAAATTCCGGTCGACTGGTGACATCCTAGCATATGTAACTCATATCTGGAACAAAACCCTGGAGGCCGGGAATGAAACCCTCGCGGTAGCTTTAGACATTTCAAAAGCCTTCGATATGGTCTGGCACAAAAATCTTCTTGCCAAATTGACCTCCGTCGGCCTTGCACCGAAACTCTGTAAGTTGCTCGAAAGTTTTCTTTCAGACCGTAGTATTAAGGTTGTCATCGATGGAATATCATCTTCCCCCTTCCACACCAACGCTGGAGTTCCTCAGGGATCGGTTATCTCCCCTACGCTTTTTCTTATCTATATCAACGACCTTCTAAACTTGCCCTCCAATCCGGTACATTGTTACGCAGATGACAGCACCCTACATAACGCCCCTGCATCGCATAAAAACCGTGCAGACATTGCCTCTTCAATTAATTTAGACTTGTGCAAACTTAAAAACTGGGGATCCCAAAACTTAGTTAACTTCAATGCAGGGAAAACTCAGTGTTGCCTTATTTCTAGGCGCGTCGACAGAAACCTCCCAAACATATCATTCGACTCAAACTCACTAGAATTCAGGGATAAAATTTCAATGCTAGGCGTAACTCTAGGGTCTGACCTTTCATGGAATGACCATATCTCAACCACTGCTAAAGCTGCAGCGCGCAAGCTTGGTCTCCTATTTAGGTCTAGACGCTGTTATACTCCCAGTCAACTTCTTATGCTGTATAAGGCTCAAATTCGTCCCTGTCTCGAATATGGCTCTCATCTGTGGAGGGGTGCATCCAAGCATTCTCTTGCTACACTGGATGCAATTCAGAAGCGAGCAATTAAACTAATAGGAGACCCGGCTCTAACCAACTCACTCGACTCCCTGGCTCACCGAAGAACCGTTTCTGCCCTTTCCCTGTACTACAGATACTATCACGGTGTCTGTTCAGTCGAGCTGAAATCTCTTATCCCCCTAATGCCCTCTTTACGAGAAACACGCGGTTTTCTAACGCTCAGCACCCCTTCGCTGTCAAATTGGATAAAAGTCGAACAAGCGCTTTCGCCAACTCTTTTATTCCTATGACCTCCAGAGACTGGAACTCGCTCCCTGCCACCATCTTTCCCGCGACTTATAACCTTAAGCTATTTAAGACCCGTATCCACAGATACCTTCGACCTCCGCCCAACCCATAAAATTCTTTCTTCTTCTTTTCACGATGGAGGGGCCAACCGAGGCCTTTAGGGGTTGCACCTTTTTGGTGTAACTCCTTCTCTCATCATTATCATTAAAAAAAAAAAAAAAAAAACATCAAAAATGGACTGCATAATAAAAGGTTATTCCGCTCGTATTAGATAAGAATCGATCGTTATTTTTGATTTTAAGCCGTTTCCTCCATGTCTTCAGCAATGGTTACCAATAATAATCAAAACGTCAAAAAACCTAATGTAGAATTGTTATTCCTCAAGTATTAGATGAGAATCGATCACTATTTTTGATTTTAACTCGATTCCTCCATGTCTTCAGCAATGGTTACCAATAAAAACCGAAACGTCAAAAATCCAATATAGAATGGTTATTCCTCAAGTATTAGATCAGAATCAATCACTATTTTTGATTTTAACTCTATACCTCCATGTCTTCAGCAATGGTTACCAATAAAAACCGAAACGTCAAAAATCCAATATAGAATGGTTATTCCTCAAGTATTAGATCAGAATCAATCACTATTTTTGATTTTAACTCGATACCTCCATGTCTTCAGCAAAGGTAACGGATAAAAAAACAACGCAGTTGCTATGGTTACTTATAAAATTTCCTCCCAAATTTTTATCATTTCACAGCGAGAAGCCTAACCATTCTTACTTAAACAAGTTTAAATGAGCTATATTACCGATCAAATGAATAAATTTTAAAGTTTTTTTTTTAAATTTTGGTAAAATAAGGAATTTAAAAAAAAGTACAATCTTACTCTAGAGTAAAGTACTTTAAAATATACTTTTACTAAAAACTTTATTTAACCTTTTTTGTTGTCCCCAAGGTACTTAATTAGGATTTTAAATTTCATCAAAATTGGTTAAGTCATTTTCAAGATATTTAGAAAAAACTAAAAAAGTACTGAAATAAAGTACTAATGTTTGTGGGCCGATATGTACCAAAAACTAATCAGCGCTTCATTTTGTTAAACTAATGGTAGGTTTTCAATTTCATTTCAATCGGTGCAAAGGTGTGGAAAAAATCGTGGACGAAAAAAACGATAACATACATACATACATCCATCCATCCATCCCCACGCACTTCCAAAAAAAATGGCACTTTTTGGCCTCTCGACGAGATCCCTGGTAATTTTTGGCAAAATCGTCACGTGCTAAAATTCAACCTAATTGAATACTACAATTTGTGACCTTAATTGAGTCCATGGGTTCCGTAGTCTTTACCTGAGGACCCTTTGAAGTCCCGCTTGGCGCGAGAGCGATTACAATACTTTACCCATGCTTCGCATTGGATAAAGTAAAAATTCGCGCCCAAGACCTCATATTAAAAATTTTATTTTTCAAAATCTTGTTGTAATTTAAATGAATTTCTCAAATGACACACTTGAATTGGTTATCTTACATATTTTTTCGAAAGCGAGCTCAAATTTCCTATGATAATTTTACTTTCAATGCTGAGCTAGAAAACTTATTGAAGAAAAACCACATTACATTAATTAAATATTGATCTTCCAATTGATTAAATAAAGAATAAAAAAATTCTTAAAATTTAAGAAAACATTCCATTACAATATAACATTTCTAATTCTAATTCTTATAATATTATTTTCTCTTTAAAATTCTATTAAAACTTAAAGTAATTTGTAGAATTTAATTTGATAAATTAAAGGGTTTATTTAGTCACATAAAATAAATAAATAGAGTAATTTTAATCAATTAACATTATTTATTTGATAGATTTATTAAACAGTTTCGGTCACCTCTGGTAGAACCATCTTCAGAAGTATCCTAGAACCTGCTGAAAATTGAAACATTTTTTTATATATATGTGGGATTTGTATTCTACACTTAATCCCGGTCGTGTGGGTTCACTTTGGGTTGTTGCGGTTATTTGTTCTAGGGGTTTATCAAATAAAAGCTGTTCATTTAAGATAAAATATTTATTAACAGGTATAATATTCTATATTCAGGTTTAAATAACAACTTTCACTTGAAGGGCGTTAATAGTAAAAAGGCGTAATATAGTAATCGTTTGAGAGACTTCGTTATTCGTTTAAGCTGAGGGGTTGAATCTATCGTGTCTCGTTTGAATCTGAACGCTCGTCTGTTCGTTGTCTGATTGCAAGTCTGATTTGCAAGTGCCAAGGCTTTGACATTATTTATTTAAGGGTGGGAGAAATATCACGTGACATAGATGGAAAATTCCATACATTCGTTAATAACAATATTTGGAGAATTCACAGACTTGTCATCATGCTCTTTAATTTATGATGTATTTCCTCTCGTCATATAATCTCAGAGACTTTTAAGGGTCAATGGCATACTTGACGAAGGGCGGAAGACGTCTTTTACAAGGGTTCGTTTGACGGGGTAGAAATCACTTGACCATTACATCTGCGTTGCAGATGAGCGTAATTAAAAATTTCTATAATAAGATTTCAAACCTACATATAGTAAAGAAATAATTGAAGGAGACAATAAAAGAGTGGGTCTTCTGCTGGAATTATAAATTTTATTTATTTATAACGAAACTATAGTTTCGAGGGCTTTACCCTCTTCATCAGTCTATTATGAATCGTTAGAAATTTTAAAATCATACAATAATTCACCAAAAAAATTCTTAAATCGGAAAATAGAAATTCCCGAAAGCTTTATATTAAAAATAGCCGCTAAAATGTAAACTTCACGAACGCCACCTACAGCCAAAATAATAAAACAAGTATAAATTTCAATTCTTAACTTGCCCACCCTGTATAATTTCTTAACCTAGCCACAAGAAAGATTTTAACCTTTCATTCATAAATTAATTCCTGTAGATCCATTGTAATAGACTGATGAAGAGGGCAAAGCCCTCGAAACTATAGTCTCGTTATAAATAAATAAAATTTATAATTCCAGCAGAAGACACACTCTTTTATTGTCTCCTTCAATATATAAAAATTCTGCTACTCTCGGCAAAAACTTTCATTTCAAAGAAATAATTGTTAACGCCTGAATAAGGTAAAAACACCCGAAAATGAATTTAGTGAATTTAATTTGAATTTATAATAATGTTGAGAATACTAGACCGTGATTGATTCTCAAAGGTGGTCGCCAGTTAAAAATCCTTAAAAGAATAATTAACAACAGATCTGAAAGAAGATATTAAAATAATGATTAATCCTTCTATTCAGTTTGATCCGAAGAAAGAAGGTTCGAGGATTATTATAATATATATTTCTATATATATAATAACCGAGCTGGTTTTGTTTTATCTGAAAATAGTTTGAATTGGAATTAAGGAATAATATAAAAACAGAAAGTTGTGTATTTGACCTAAGTTCAAAATTAACTTAGGAATTTTAATTTTATATAAATAAAAGAAATAATTTTATTACAAAAATAAATGATAATTAAAAGCAGTGTTTAGATATGTGAAAATTAAATAAGGTGAATACCTACAAAGAATGATTTTCAAAAGAACAAATGTTTATATATATCAACATATAAAAAATCTTTAGGTTTTAAGATAATAATGTTTCTTAAGGAAACTTTATTATTTCAAAACTAATTAAAACAAATAAAATACTTTTTAAATTCTAAATAAGAAACCGCAGTGCAAATCCAATAATCAATATAAACCTGTAATTTGAGGTTACTTAAGGGAACCAAAAAACGCGTGAAAATAAACCTTAAATTAGATTATATGAAAAAGTTCAATGTTTTGCCTATGCCAAAAGCTCAAAGATTATTAAAATTAGGCCCTTTAGTTGTGAGATAAGAGGTAAAAAGATTATAGCAGGATTACCTAAAATTGTAATCAATTGCTAAGGTGAAAAATATTATTTGAAATTTTAATATATATCGGAATTTTAGAGCTCAACCAAATTGATTCTAACGCGGTATATTTAACAATATCAAATCTTTTATATGAGTATAATAATTGAAGAAAAATAAGTTTCTTTCTAACCATAAAAAAGTATATGTTTACCTCTCAACTTACTAAACCAAAAAGACAGAGAGAATATGAATTTTCTTTGCAAACTGGGCTCAAAATTGGTGGGAAAGTAGTCTCAAAACAAGTTTGCTAACGCAGGAGTCAAAGAGATATAGTTCCTCTGTTCACACTGGCGCGAATATTTGAAAAGGAGAAGATAAGCAATTTAGTAAACAAATTTTAAGACATAGTGAAAGCAGGCCTTAACAATAATGTTAATTGACTAAAATTATTCTATTTATTTATTTTATGGGACTAAATAAATCCTTTATTTCAGGGCTTCCCAAACTTTTCCGAGACACGGCGCCTTTTTACTTTACCATTCAGGGTATGATCAAGTATTGTAATCGTGCATGAAAAAAGTGATTTTTTTCCTTCTTTTTTTCGAAATATCTCAAAAACGGCTGAAACTATTTTGATTAAAAAAATTAAGCGAAACCATGGCATTTCGCTCTACAAAAAAGCCCTAATAAGTGAACATCCAAAAAATTATATTTTTCGAGATAATAATTGTTTTGTCAAAATGTCTGTTAGTCTGTCTGTTAGTCTGTGCGTCACCAAATTTTTGTGGACGAGCTAGCTCAAAAACTAGTGTGAATATCGAAACCAAATTTCACACGTAGTTTTGGTCCATTGAGATTAAGAGCTGATTAGATTTTGGTGCATATCGACCCAAAATTATGGAGGGTGGAGGGAGGTAAAAAATTAAAATCTAGGCCGTTTGAGCAAACTCAATCAAATTTTGTATACTTAATCAGTGGGACCCCAGAAGTCTAAAAAGGCAAAAATTAACCGCCCAAAATGGGAGGCGGGTATATGGTCAAAAAATGAAAATAAAGGCTCTTGTACGAAACTAAACCAAATTTTGTATATATAATCAGTGGGCCCCCATGAGTCTAAAAATGCAAAACAAAATAACGAAATTGGAGCTGAAATTCATCCATAAGACTTGGAATGTCACAGAACAGTTTTGAAAAATTATTAAATTATTAATTATTATTAAATTGTTTATTTAATAATTAAAAATTTGATCATTATTATTTAATAACGAGCTTTTCGTGCGTGCCTTCGGCACGTCCTCGAAGCTCGGCCCTCCGGGCTGGTCCCCTGGCGAGCAGCGTCTCGGTCCAAAAATTTTATTCCTCTTAAAAAACCACACTCCAAATGTATACCCGTAAACTACCGAAAATACATCGTCTCTTAAAAGTTTCGCCTCTTTAACTTTTGAGTGGCGGGGGGGGGGGGGGGGGGAGGAATAATTATGAATATATTTAAATTTAAATTTCATTTTTCCTTTTCAAAACAAAAATAATGAAATGATTTAAGAACTGCAAAAAATTCGCAGGCTGAATCATGGAAATTATTCAAATCTACGCGGTTCAATTAATTTAATTAATTACCAAAAATATATTTAATGTTTCTTAATTTAAAATGAATTGGAGTCTTTCATTTCAAAATTACAATTATAAATTATGTTGATTAATGTCCATTATAATTAGTAGATTAAAAATTCAGTTTATTGGACAAAGTTTTTTTATTGAAGTTCTTCTTCAATTTTTGTACAACGTTTCGTCTCTCTCGAGACTTTTTCAAGTCTTGTTTGCAGTACTTGAAAAAGTCTCGAGAGAGACGAAACGTTGTACAAAAATTGAAGAAGAACTTCAATAAAAAAACTTTGTCCAATAAACTGAATTTTTAATCTATTAGAATTATATTTCAAATTTGCCTGGTTAATGAAAATCGATTGGAGCCATCAGTTTAAAATCCGAGCTGATATTTATATTTAAAATTTGCCTCGCTAATTAATATATATTTAATGTTTCTTAATTTAAAATCTATTGGTGTTTTTTTCATTTTCATTCGAGCTCAAATGAATACAATATTTTCTCTACACAGTCTAAATCAAAAATATATAGTTTTAGTAACAGAAATCAAAATATAATTATTAATGTTTCAATGGTGTAATGGGTAGAGCTAATACCCTTAGTTCAAGAGTTCGTCGGTTCGATTCTAGGCAAGACGGTAATTTTTTTAGAGAAATTTCTCTAAGCGTTGTTACAAATTAATCTAGACAAATATATATAGTATTAAGTTGAATAATTGTTAAAAATAATTATTAGGATTTTTTTAAATCTAATAATTGATTTAATATTTCGTTTATTTGATGTCGGATATAAAATAGTTCTTATGGAAAGTTGCTCAGTTTTTCTTGTAGATTATGAATATGAAAAGAAAATATTTAGGTTTCTATTTAAAAAACAGAACTTGACATTAAAATATCCTTGAAAGCTTGTTCTACACCGAGAAACGATAGCTTAGTTTAGTTTCCCTCTCGATATAAATAAACTTTTATTTGAAACTTTTTTTCATATAATGTACTGTTTTTGAGTTATAAGACTGTCTCAAGATAAAAAAACTCATCCGGTATATATATGGTTATATATTATTTTATCATTCATTATCTTGTGTTCTAGTCTGGAATATCTACAGAATCAAGATTGGGAATCTGGACCGAGAACTCCTCCACATGCTCGGAGACTTAATCCTCTTCCGCCTTCCCCCTCATCGCCATTGACAAAAGGAACATCTCCAACAAGCCAAGAATTTGAACGAAAACAGGTAATCCATCTACAACAAACACAATTTTTTTTTCTTATATAACTACTTACTAATCTGAAGCAAGTAGATACACTGTGGGGCAAAAAAGTGGAACACTAATTTTCAGAAAAAACATATTTTATTTAAACTTTGAATACATTTTGTGATTGTACAAATATTTTTAAAAATTTTTAGAGTGAAAACAATGTATTACTTTATTTTAAACCTTTTAAAATTAATTTTATTTAAACTAGCTTATATTTCCAGTTTTGAAATCTGATCCCTTTATTGAATTGTATTAAATGATTATCGTCTAATATCGAATTAAATTGAATATTTTAATGTTTATCAGTTCGATTTGAATATCTCAGCATCTATTAATTGAATTTAATTTGAAATAGTGTCGAAGCATAATAATGCCTTTAAAGACCGAGGAAGTAGCTTAAGCTGTAGCTCTCTCTAATAAATGATGGAAGATCGTATCGGCATGTCGCTCAACGACTCTTTTAAGTATCGGTTGGAAGTATCCACAGAACTGTAAAACGATATAGACCAGTGTTCCGCAAACTTTTTGTGTTCAAGGTACACCTACCAAATCAAGAAATTTTAGAGGTACACCAAAGAAAAAACCAATGTTTATTTAATATTTCATCATCATTGAGTATACAGTCCTAAGACTGGTTTGATGCAACAATCCGTCTCCACTCGACTCTGTCCCCCGCCAGCTGTTTGACCTCTCTAAATGTCTGGCATCCCATATCCCCAATTATTTGGTTGAAATATTCTAAATCTGGGTCTTCCCCTTCCCTTTTCTTTCCCAGCTCCCCCTCCAAGATATCCCTAAGCAGTCCCCCATGTCTCAGTGTGTGCCCCATCATCTGACCTCTTCTCTTCTTCAGACTCTTCCACAAGGTTCTTCTTTCTCCGATTCTTCCAAGAACTTCTTCATTTGTAATTTTATCCATCCATTTGATATTCATCATTCTTCTGTAGCACCACATTTCGAAAGCCTCTAATCTCTTTCTCTTTAATATTTATTTATTATTAAAATCAATATAATGTGAAAAGATGTTTAATGTAAAATGTGAGACTGCTTATTTGAGCATAGACGATCAACATTTGGAGCAATCGTTGATAAGGCTGCTCGCATAACTCTCAGCTATGTCTAGGTGCATTATCTTCACAAAACTTGATATTTCTCCGTGGCACACCAACTAATGACCACGGTACACCAGTGTGCCGCGGCTCACACTTTGCGGAACCCTGATTTAGACTATAGAGAAACAAACTCTTATGCCAGCCAGGAGACAGGGATCTTAGAATCGAATTAGAGCTTCAAATGAGAGAGATGACCAATTCATACTATTCATACAGGTATTGAGGCATTGTACACCAGCTCAAATTCAACAGCGCCTTCTACAAACTCGACAAGTCAACCTAAGTGTTGTGGACTAGCAGAAGACGTCTCCGGGAATTAGGGTTGATGTCAACATGGACCAGCGACAGGCCTCTCTTTTGCACACCCAAGTCTGAAAAGTTTTTCATTTTTTTGCACCACAGTGTATATGAAATATTTACAAAAGTGACTGACTTAAGTTAATTCCCAAATTCGATATAATAATTAAAAACAAATATTAGAGAAAATGTTATTGAATGTTGTGATTAAAACAAGGTTAAAATTGTATATAAATATATGTTAAAATATCATTTGAAATACGGAAATTCATAAAAATATCTTTAGCCGTTTTTATGCAAATTGGGAGTGAAATATGCGCCGACAAACAGACAGATAGACCGGAATTTTGTTGAGGAGGTTTTCTTTCATAACTTTGTTTGAAGCATGTACATTGTACCGAGTTGATTCAATAAGGGTGACGAGGTACCGTATCTCAGGAACTAATAATCGTAGAAGTTTGGGAAAAAAATCCTTCAGAGGAAATCGGCCAAGAAAAATTGCTGGAAATATTTTTTAAGTTCATACGTCCACCGCTAGGTGGCTAAATAGCTTCGATCGTATAAAAAATGCAATTTTCTCGAAAATTTTCCAATATAAGTTTAGAAATGAATACTCTCACGTTAATGCCACCATAATAGTCCATCTTTTTGATAAATGACTTTTTATTGTAGGACGTAAAATAAAGGCGGGAGGGGATGCTAAACTTTTATGGACTCTAGTGTCTATAACTTAAGTTTGACTTAACGGAAATTTGTTAACAAGGTCTGGTTCAAGAAAGGAAGGTTTGGTGAATAAAATAAAAAAACATCCATGCCATTCTAGTTCTTGCCGCCCTCGCTAAGGGGCGTGTTTTATAAAGTTAAACGTTTTATTAATTTTGCTCCGAAATCTTAAATGGAACCGTATAATTATTTTATTAGATTCAGAAAGTAGATCAAATTTGCAACAAAATATGTTCAAACCGCATGTCGATATCTCCATTCGTTTAACAGTTATTGCTTAAAGAATATTTTATTAACTAATTTATTAAAGAAACAAAATAGGTAATTGAGTTTTCAATTTTTTTTTAAGTTTCGTAGTCAAGCATGCCATGGACAAATAAAAAAACAGTTTAAAACTTTGTTCTTATCTTCATTTAATCACGGACTCGTAATTTTTTCACAGGTAGTTTTTTTCGTTTAATTGCCAGGCAACAAAATTCTCATTAAAATGTCAAGTTTACTTGGGCAAAAAAAGCTCTCGTGTAATTATAAGTGAAAAAAGAATTGAAATAGTCTTAATTTATGCGGTGAATGTGGAAGAAATGTTATGGGGCTGTATTCCCTCACAAGCTTCATTTTATTGTGTTGTAAATATGTTTATTAAATTTCTTCCAGAACTTAAGTGACTTGATTTAAATTTTTCATTAAATTGAAGGGTTGGTTTTGTCACAAATATAATAAAACAATAATTTTAATAACTATTAGAATTATTTAATTGATAACTATACAGTTTCGGTCACCACTGGTCGACCATCCTCAGTAGTTCTAAAAATTGAAATGAAACATTTAATGGATGATTATTTGATCAACTTATCAGATATTGAGATTCCAGAAGAAATAAAATTAATATTAAGATTGGGTCCAAAATTTTCACTTAATTTAAATAAAAACAAAGAAAAAGACATTATCAATCTAATATCAGAAATTGAATGTCAATTAAAATATAGTAACAAGCCTAGTAAAGAAAAAAGATAATTAGAAATAAACTAAATAATATTATACAGAATTATTTATATAAAATTAAAAATAAAAAAAATATTAAAAATGATTATCTTATAAAAGCTGCAATGAAGACATTTGAATTCAAGAAAATAAACAAAAGAAAAATTATATTTTTACAAAGTGATAAGTCGAACATTAGTATCGTCATGAATAAATCAGAATATGATGAGAAAATGAATAATATTTTATCGGATGAAAATACATATAAAGTAGTGAAAAAAGATCCAACTTCAAAAGTTGAGAAATGTATAAATAAATTTGCAGTAGAGGCTCACAAAAGTGATAATATTGGAAAAGATGAATTAAAAAAGATTAAAATTTCGCCCTTTCATTCATCGCTAGGTAGTTGTTATGGTTTAGTGAAAGTTCACAAACCTGAGAGACCCTTAAGATTAATAGTCTCCAATCTTAATGGCCCACAAAATAATTTGGAAAGATACATTGCTAATATCTTAAAAAATATAATCTCAAGTGAGGTCAGAGTAAAAAACTCATACATGGTTGTAGATATAATACAAGAAATAACGATACAGCATGATGAGACTTTGATTTCATTTGATGTACGAAACCTATTTCCAAGTATTCCGATTGATCTTGTTTATAGGATCATGAAAGAAAGATGGAGTGAAATTGAGAAATATACATATCTGACGGAAAAGCAGTTCATTGAAGCTATAGGTCTGTGTCTCGACAATTGTTTTTTCAGACATGATAATAACATTTACAAACAATTAAAAGGAGTTCCAATAGGAGGATGTCTCAGTCCCATTATTGCGGACTTAGTGATGGATAAAATATATGTTGATGTAATAAAACCAATGAAGTTGAAACTATTTATACAATATGTTGATGATAGCCTGGCTATTGTTAAGAAGAACAGCGTAGACCTTTGTATAGAGGCGCTTAATAGTTTCAATGATAATTTAGACTTCACATATGAAAAAGAATTAAACAATAACATCAGTTTTTTGGATATTAAAATTGTCAGAGTTGAGGAACGTTTGAGGACAGACCTGTATGTGAAAGATTCAAAATCAAATAGAATGTTGAACTTTAAATCAATACAGCCACTTCAGCATAAGATTAGTTTAATATATGGAGAAATAGGTAGATTGGATAGAATATGTGATGAGAGCTACAGAGACATAAGATTGATTGATTTGCAAAAGAAATGTGAAAGCAATGGATATTCGAAACAATTTTTCAATAAAGTTCTAACTAAATATAGAAAAAATAAATTAGTAACGGAAGTGATTAAAAAAGAAGATAAAATTATTAAAGGCTCCATCCCATATATTCATGATTTATCTGCGAAAATCTTGAGAATTCTGAATAATAATGACATAAAATTAGTACACAGTGTTGGCAGGCCACTCATGAACATATTCAATAATAAGACTCATCTTGAAAAACTTGATAAAATGGGGGTTATTTATGAGATGGTCTGTGATTCATGTAAAAAAGATAAAAAAACACACAAATATATAGGTGAGACTTCAAGACATTTGAGACAAAGAATTAAAGAACATATTTCATCGATTAATGGAAATAAATTGGTCTCCGCGTTATCCATTCATGCTATTGACAACGAGCATACTTTCGATTTTGAAGGAGTAAAGATACTAGATTATGAGAAAAATTGGACCAAGAGAAAAATAAAAGAATCTCTTTATATATTGAAGGATATCGATAATTGTGTAAATTTCAAAATGGATTCGGAAAACATATCAGAATGTTATAGTCTCATTGTGTCATTGTTGTGAGAATATTGATTTGATTTAGTGTGTTGATTAAACATGTATTGATTTTATAAGAAAAATGTAATAGGGAGATGTGTATTTTGATATTTCATTAATAAAAAATTAAAAATAAAGAATGAATTTAACTTATAATGTGTTTCTAGAATGGATTATTTATAATGGGTTTTTTAATTGTATAATAATTGACGATGCAATGAGATAATTAGAAAAAAATAAAATTTAAAATAATATTTAATATAATCATTAATTCAAAATAGTTCTAGTCCAGTGATAAACGTTTTTATAAATTGTTGCTATATATATATATGTGTGTGATTGTAATGAATTGTGTGATGTATCTATAATGAAGATTTAAGAATGAATGTTTCATGTGAAATGACAAATTCCGGTTCTTGAACGAGATGTATGTATGATTTCAAATTATTGTAAAAATAAAAAAAAAAAAAAAAAAAAAAATTAAATTTTGTATTATATAATTCTCTATAAAAAGAAAAAATGTAAATAAATGTTTCATTTCAATTTTTAGAACTACTGAGGATGGTCGACCAGTGGTGACCGAAACTGTATAGTTATCAATTAAATAATTCTAATAGTTATTAAAATTATTGTTTTATTATATTTGTGACAAAACCAACCCTTCAATTTAATGAAAAAAGTAAATATGTTTAATAAAAAAAGAATGTAAAGGCTATGAAGAAACTGGAACAGGCCAAAATAAGGAAATTCGAACTGGAATTCATCTAGAAGACTTGCAATTACATTCTGGAATGTCTCAGAACAGTGTCGTAAAATTATTAAATTATTTATTTAATAATTATTTATTTAATCATTATTATTTGATAATTAAGTTAAATAATTGTTAAAAATAATTATTAAGATTTTTTGAGATTAATTGATTCAGGTATTTTCTTTATTTGATGTCGTATAAAAAAATAGTTCTTATGAAAGTTGTTCAGTATTTTTTGTAGATTAAGTAGATGTATAGAAAAATATAAGGTCTATTTAAAAAAACAGAACTTGACATTGAAATACCCATGAAAGCTTGTTCTATGTCGACAAACAATTACGTAGTTTAGTTTCCCCTCTGATATAAACGAATTTTTATTTGAAACTTTTTTCCATATAATGCACTGTTTTTGAATTATAAGATTGTCTCAAGATAAAAAACTCACCCGGTATAGATGTAGTTAAAATAGCGATAATATTAAGACGTATGACTAAATTACTATAAGTACCTCGTCCCCCACCACCTGGTTCGATCGAAGTAAATTTTAACTAGCAGCAAAGGGTAGTGGTAATTATTTTCCCGGACTGTCTCTTCAATTTCCGATTATCCTCATTATATTTTTCTACTAATTATTCTTACTAGTACTCTTTTTCAACCCTCTCTCGTTTCTTGTCTAATTTAATATATACCTGTCATCATCAACTCGTCTTTTAAGTCATTGTACACTTAATTATGTATAAACAAAAATTGTAGTTTATTTTGTCAATCAATAAGAATTTTCACTAATTATGTTTCATTGATTTATTTATCATTCTGAACTTAGAACATATATCTTTAAATAATTAAAGTAAAGTTATTAATAAAAAATTTCAAAAAAATGATTGTTTCCTGGTTCATCTAATTTATTTGACCTAATATAACTTTAGAATAAGGGAATACATTTTTAACGTGAGAGAACCCTTGTCAGATATCCACCTTATATCTATTCTATACTTATTATAATCGGCTTACGCGACGACGCCGATCGTGATTGTTTACTTTATCATACAGGGAATGGTCAAGTATTGTAATCGTGCATGAAAAAAGTGTTTTTTTCCTTCTTTTTTTCGAAATATCTCAAAAACCGCTGAAACTATTTTGTTTAAAAATTTGAGCGAAACCAGGGCATTTTGCTCTACAAAAAAGCCCTAATAAGTGAACATCGAATAAATTATATTTTTCGAGATAATAATTGTTTTGTCAAAATGTCTGTTAGTCTGTTAGTTAGTCTGTGCGTTACCAAATTTTTGTGGACGAGCTAGCTCACAAGCTAGAGTGAATATCGAAACCAAATTTTACACGTAGTTTTGGTCTATTGAGATTAAGAGGTGATTAGATTTTGGTGCATATCTACCCAAAATTATGGAGGGTGGAGGGGGGGGGGTTAAAAATTAAAAATCTAGGCCATTTGAGCAAACTGAACCAAATTTTGTATACATAATCAGTGCACCCCCATAAGTCTAAAAATGCAAAAACTAACCCCCCAAAACGAGGAGAGGGCGGTCAAAAAATCAAAATCTTGGCCATTTACCAAACTCAACCAAATTTTGTATACATAATCACTGGACCCCCATAAGTCTAAAAATGCAAAAACTAACACCCGAAATGGGGGGAGGGGCGGTCAAAAAATCAAAATCTTGGCCATTTACTAAACTCAACCAAATTTTGTATACATAATCAGTGGACCCCCATAAGTCTAAAAATGCAAAAAACTAACCCCCAAAATGGGGAGAAGGGGGGTCAAAAAATGAAAATCTCAACCAAATTTTGTATACATAATCTGTGGACCCCCATAAGTCTAAAAATGCAAAAAACTAACCTCCCAAAATGGGGAAAGGGGGTCAAAAAATGAAAATCTCAACCAAATTTTGTATACATAATCCGTGGACCCCCATAAGTCTAAAAATGCAAAAAACTAACCCCTAAAATGGGGGGAAGGAGGGTCAAAAAATGAAAATCTCAACCAAATTTTGTATACATAATCTGTGGACCCCATAAGTCTAAAAATGCAAAAACTAACCCCCAAAATGGGGGGAGGGGTGAGTCAAAAAATCAAAATCTTGGCTATTTACCAAACAACCAAATTTTGTATACATAATCAGTGGACCCCCATAAGTCTAAAAATGCAAAAAAATAACCCCCCAAAATGGGGGAAAGGGGGGTCAAAAAATGAAAATCTCAACCAAATTTTGTATACATAATCTATGGACCTCCATAAGTCTAAAAATGCAAAAACTAACCCCCAAAAATGGGGGAGGGGGAGTCAAAAAATCATAATCTTGGCCATTTACCAAACTCAACCAAATTTTGTATACGTAATCAGTGGGACACCAGAAGTATAAAAATGCAAAAACCAATCGCCCAAAAGCCCAGACGACATCCAAGATAGAGACGTATGGCGTGCGAAATGCGGGATGCGGCAAAGGTCGTAGGAACCCCGATGCAAAAAAAGTATAGTACTTAAGGTTTTATTTTGAATTATGGTCAATAGCAGGACGTAACAAAAATTAGAATAATAAAATATGTAAATTTGTAGCCCCAGCATCTCGATATTTAGGGCCGGTTAGAGATTTTCACCACTTTAAAAAAAATAGTTATAACTCGAAAACCATGAGACTTATATTCAAAAAACTTTTAGGTCTGGACCTTCATAAAGAGGCCTATCTCCTGTTGACGGTTTATCGTTGTGATTCGGGACAACTTGTATATACTTTAGTCAAATTTTCAATGAGAGAGAATACTATATTTGCTTCTTAGAATCTCTGTTTAAACGTAATAACAGGACTCTCTTAGGGCCAGTTGTATGTCGGTTGGTAAACTCTTTTTAAACGTTGGCAAAGGATAAATGGATGGGATGGCCAATCAGGTGATAGTGCCTGCCAATCACTTTCATCTGATTGGCCATCTCAGCCATTTATCTTTTGCCAACGTTTAAAAGAGTTTACCAACCGACATACAACTGACACTAAGGGCCGGTTGTATGTCGCAAAGTAAATGCTTTTACCACTAACACAAGGTAGATGGTAAATGGAGGGACTGGGATGGCCAATCAGATACAAGGCACTGTCAGTCGCTGGCATCTGATTGGCCATCCCAATCCCTCCATTTACCATCTACCCTGTGTTAGTGGTAAAAAGCATTTACTTTGCGACATACAACCGGCCTAAGAGTGATAACAATTTCGTCTGTCAGAGTATTTTAACTCGTAAATCAGATAAGATACAATCTTTAAATTTACAACTTTACAACTAAAAATATTCATTTTACCCCAAAAAAATCAACTGGTATGTTCACCACACGACTTTCACATTTTCATTTTTTTGAAGTCATCGCGACACTACTAATTCACACCCCCTTCATTTATTTCGTATAATAAGATTTTGGCTAAAAAGAAGAACCGGAAGTTGATGTTTACGTAGATAAGAGTATACCTCTCCCCTGTGTTTCGCAACCATAAGTCTCAGAGACATGAAATTCGAAACTGAAGATTGATATAGGCTAGAAGGAGTACAGCAAGATTTTCGTTGAAATCGGAAGACCGGAAGTGGACATTTACATGAAAGATTTTTCGTTTTTTTGTCTTGACACTTGATAAATACACTAATTTTTAACCGACTTCAAAAAAGGAGGAAGTTCTCAATTCGATTGAATTTTTTGTGTCTATGTTACCTCATATCTTCGCCAATTGTGAACCGATTTTAATGATTTTTTTTGTATTGGGTTCAGTCTAGTTTCCGATTGGTTCTGTTTTGTGTTCATTGGTATTAGACCTTTTTTTATATGTTTGTTCAGGCATAACTTCTTTGTTTATGAACCGATTTTAATGATTCTTTTTTTATTGGAAAGAGGGTACATTAGGGGTAGTACCATATTAATTTGGTCAAGTTCTGATGATATGATCAATGACGAAATAACGTAAATCTCCAATTCTTATGACAAAATAATCGAAACTATAATAAATAAAATCTTTTATGTAAAAAAAATCTTAAAAATATTCATTTAAAACCCGCAAACGTTTCGAGAGAATTTTTATATTTATGAATTGAATTTTATTATCATTTTCTGATTCATTCGCCCCTCTTACGAGATGCATACAAGGTATTATATTAAGTCACTATTAATAACATCACTAAAAAGAAAAAAAGAAAAATAATTTTTATAAAAAATAAATAAAACCGACTTCAAAAAATTAAATGCAACAAATAAAATAAAATACACTAAAAGGTATAAAATAATTATCTTATTTAGTTACAACTAAACGACGAAATATTAACATGAAATTACTTTTTGAAGTCGGTGCCAAACATATTCATTTTATGAATCGCACTTGACGGATCTTACTTAGTACGTTTGGCGGGTACGCTCGCTTATAGGTATAGTTTGTTTGGCACCGACTTCAAAAAGTAATTTCATGTTAATATTTCGTCGTTTAGTTGTAACTAAATAAGATAATTATTTTATCCTTTTAGTGGACTTCATTTTAGTTTGTATTTTTATTTTATTTTTAAGTTATTATTATTTTATTTAATTAATAAAGTAAGGGTGTAGTTTCACAGTGAATGAAATAAAACTCAAAGAGGTTTATACAAACTCAATATATTTCGGATTATTAGTCCATCATCAGGAGTTTACAGCTTAAAACTAATAATAATTGAACGAACGATCACAATTTTTAACATCTAAATCATACGTACCAATATAACAAAATATAACATTCAAATCATACATACCAATATAACACAAGAAAAACATCAATAAAATTAAAATTTAAAAAAAACATTTTATTTTTTAATATAAAAATACATAAATATTCAGTTTGTATAAACCTCTTTGAGTTTTATTTCATTCACTGTGAAACTATACACCCTTTACTTTATTAATTAATATCATGTTTCAACTCAAATCTACACCACTTTCTCTAAGTAAAAAAAAATTATTTTATTTGTTGCATTTAAGTTTTTTGAAGTAGGTTTTATTTTTTTTTATAAAAATTATTAAAAAAATCGTTAAAGCCGTATTTGAGAAAATCAAATAAAACGAAATAAAGGAAGTCGGTGTAAATTAGTAGTGTCGCGATGACTTCAAACAAATGAAAATGTGAAAGTCGTGTGGTGAACACACCAGTTGATTTCTTATTTTATTATAACGGATTCTTAATTAATTAATTTTTTAACTTCCTTCTATTCATGGCGTAAACGGGAAATTAATTAAATATTTCTATTAAGTACTTTTTGCGGTTCATTAACATTATTACGAGTGGGCAGATTTTACCTACCTATTTTATGTCTTCAATTAAAGTTTCTCAAGACGCTAAACTACAATAGCCGCGAAATTATAATCAATTAAACTGTTGCACGCTAAACAGAATGAAAATAAAATAATGAAAATAAGAAAATTATTGGAAAGTTGAAACTATTTAAAAATGTAATAAACAGAAATATAATATTGTTAACAAAAAAATAAATAAATTGATACGTTCTGATGTGGCCATCTACTTGACTTTACCATACACATCTGGTTGAGTTTGGTACAAGGGCCTAGATTTTCATTTTTTGACCCTTCCCCCATTTTGGCTGTTTATTTTTGCATTTTTAGTGTTCCGGGGGGCCACTGATTATTACTTTACCATACAACCTGGCCCCTCACTTATATTTAATATTTAATAAAATTATTTATAATCATGTAGGGGGGGGGGGGTTAGTTTTTGCATTTTTATACTCCTGGGACCCACTGATTATGTATACAAAATTTGGTTGAGTTTGCTCAATTGGGTCACATTTTTATTTTTTGACCCCCCTCCTCTAATTTTCTCACCAGAAAAAAAGATATTTTCGTTATTATAGGTTCTTTTTATAGTATATTTCAATTTATTTTGTTTTTTTAGTTTTAAAATATTATAATTTTAATTTTTAAACCCCCTCCGCCCCTCTTAATTTTGGGTCATATATGCACCAAAATCTAATCAGCTCTTAATCTCAATACAACAAAATTACGTGTGAAATTTGGTTTTGGTATTCCCACTAGTTTTTGAGCTAGCTGGTCCATAAAAATTTGGTAACGCACAGACTAACAGACTAAGGGCCGGTTGTATGTCGCAAAGTAAATGCTTTTTACCACTAAACAAGGGTAGATGGTAAATGGAGGGACTTGGATGGCCAATCAGATAACAGGCATTGAAAGTTTACCATCTACCCTTTGTTAGTTGTAAAAAGCATTTACTTTGCGACATACAACCGGCCCTAACAGACATTTTGACAAAACAATTATTATCTCGAAAAATATAATTTTTTCGATGTTTACTTATTAGAACCCCCCAGAGGGGTACCAAACACGACTATACTAAAAGACATAGAAATAACTTCCGTCACAGACGAAATAATACAACACAGCCACAAGTACCTAAACAAACTAACTCACCACCCAAATGAGTACGTTCAAGACATAATAAATACAATACCACCAACAAGATTAAAAAGATACAGAGCAATCAACCGACAACATCGCTTCACGTGACCATGCCAAACCTTCTTGAAACCAATAAACCCCACCTTAATGATAAGTCAATGGAAATATAATTAAAATCATTGAAAATCATGTCATTTTTCATTAAACCTGTAAAGAAGCCTATTGCCCGCCAGAGCAGATTGCTGATGTACTCTTGGAGACTAAAAAACAAACTTATTAGAGCTTTTTTGTAGACCGAAATGCCATGGTTTCGCACAATTTTTTTTAATCAAAATAGTTTCAGCCGTTTTTGAGATATTTCGAAAAAGGAAGGAAAAAAGCACATTTTTCATGCATGATTACAATACTTGACCTTACTCTGTATGGTAAAATAAAATAAGCTGTCGTATTCTGATGTGGCCATCCACTTGATTTTACCATAGAACCTGGCCCCTCACTTATATTTAACATTTAATAATTTTTCAATTTTTAGACTCCTGGGGACCCACTGATTATGTACTAGTATACAAAATTTGGTTGAGTTTGCTACAAGAGCCCATATTTTGATTTTTTGACCTCTACACCCCTCCTCCATTTTAGTAGGTTAGTTTTTAGACTTCTGGGGGTCCACTGATTATGTATCCAAAATTTGGTTGAGAGTGCTCAAATGGCCTAGATTTTTTATTTTTAACCCCCCCCTCCACCACCCTTAATTTAGGGTCGATATGCACCAAAATCTAATCAGCTTTTAATCTCAAAGCACCAAAACTACATGTGAAATTTGGTTTCGATATTCACACTAGTTTTTAGCTAGCTCGTCCACAATAATTTGGTAACGAACAACATTTTGACAAAACAACTATTATCTCGAAAAATATAATTTTTTCGATGTTCACTTATTAGAGCTTTTTTGTAGAGCGAAATGCCATGGTTTCGCTCAATTTTTTTAATCAAAATAGTTTCAGCCGTTTTTGAGATATTTTGAAAAAAAGAAGGAAAAAAACACTTCTTTCATGCACGATTACAATACTTGACCATACCCTGTATGGTAAAGTAAAAAATAATAATAATAACAAGTTTATAAACTAAAAGGTGACAATGGAAAAATCGCGCTCTGAAAAGTATGAAACAAGAAAATATATCTTGTCTGGACATTCTTTTCTACAAACTATTCAATATTTATCATCACATATACATATATTTTAATTTAATCAGTAGCGTACCTAGAATTTTTGACGCCCGGGACGGTCTCAATTGAAGGGTTTGCTGCAAAAAGGAGGTAGCTCAAATTTTTTCAGTTTTGGAAAACCAAAAAAAAACAAGTTTAAAAAATTCAAAACGACGACAAAATTCAAAATGACGGGCAGCTCCATCTGTTGAGCAACGCTGAAAATAACGATTAGAGCTACATCCTTCTTGTACCAAACAAAAGCTTTTTTTTTGCACAAAATAGTGTCTCCCAACATCAATAGGATGGAGCTACCTCCTTTTGCAGCAAGCCCTTCAATTTCTAATTCAATCAAATGTGTGGTTTTTATAAATTAATAAACATAAATAAATAATTGTAATTGAGACAAATTATAGGTGGGGAACTTTTTAACCATTGGATGCCATATTTAAATAAGGCAGTAATAATGGAGGCCGCATAAGTTGATATACCTATAAATGATAAATGCAACTTTATAAAAATACAATGTGATTGTAATGAATTATGTGATGTATCTGTATTGAAGATTTGGGAATGAATGTTTCATGTGAAATGACAAATTCCGGTTCTTGAACGAGATAACTACTGAGGATGGTCAAACAGTGGTGACCGAAACTGTATAGTTTATCAATTCAATAAATCAAATAGTTATTGAAATTATTGTTTTATTATATTTGTGACAAAAACAACCCTTCAATTTAATAAGAAAATAAAAATACAAGATTTGAAAACCACTCATCTTAGAAACTTGAGTTCTATCTCATTCTCTAGGAAATTTTATTGACTTGAACGTGTTCTTGGACCACTTGTTTGATAAAACTCTTGGATTTATAGATATCCGACATTTTCCGGACAGGATATGATCCGTGTCATGGAAAATGCCGGATATCTATAAATCCAAGAGTTTTATCAAACAAGTGGTCCAAGAACACGTTCAAGTCAATAAAATTTCTAGAGAATGAAATAGAAATCAAGTTTCTATGCTGAATGGTTTTCATTTTATGAAGTAAAAACTGCGATTTTTTGCAAAAAATTACAGTTTTTCAAAACTTCAACCTCATTGCGGGCATGGGTTACTAACTTTGTTTGAATTGTAGCAAATTTAATCTAGTTTAACACTTAACCAACCAGCATTGCATGTATAACTATTCCTACCGTGACCGGTCAAATGACCGGTCTTTGAAATTACTTATATCTCTTAATATAAAATGAAAATAATAATTATTTAGGCTGACAGAAATTAACAAAACTAAAAATATGTAGTTCGTTGAAAAAAACAATTTATTACACTAAATTTATAAAACATAATATGCCGCAACTTGTTCAAGTTACAAGATTATACTGAAGTCGGCTCTGCAATCATTTCTGGATTTTCAATCATAATACTAGATAAGCGATGAAAGAGACCGAAATAAATACATTTTAATTTTTCTTTCGTATTATTTTTTATTTGTAACTATTTTATAGTTTCAGAATTGAGTTTTCGAGAAAATTTATTAAAAAATATATGTTCACCAGCCGGTCAAAATGACCGGTCGTGGTATTAAAACGGGATTTTTCTCAAAAAATCAAAATAATCGGAAAAAGTCGTAAATATTAAAAAAACAATTGTATGTATATTTTAAGAAAAGTCAGAAGTTTAATGGTGGTATAATAACGTGGTGTTTAGAAAATTTTAAACAAAATTTAAAAACGGTCATTTTGACCGGTTGTGGTAGGTTTAGTGTTAAGTAGAGTGGTCTTTGTCGAAAAAAGTGCTCCTTCATGTTCAAACTGGGAAAATCGAAAGTGAGTTTTTGGGATATTCAAAAGTGATCCGAGTGGCTGTTGATCCCCATAAAAAATCGAACTACTTTTGGATTTTTTTAATAGACGCGAGATTTTGTCCTTTAATTATAGGACGGTTATTTACAAAATATTGACCGCTGAGTTATAAACGAAAAATTGGATAAAGTCCGAAAATTTCACGTTTTTCGCCACCAAAAGTTGTTCCCACACTTTTGAGGTGTCAATGAATGAGCCAGCCAACGCCTTACCAAACGATCCTAGAAAAAAATCTAAACTAAAAGTGTACCAAAGAAAAAAGAATGGGTATGTCCAGGCTGCTCATAAAGAAGATTGGATCGAGTGCGGTAAAAACTGGCAGGCATGAGTAGCAGCCTTTATGTGCTAATGGTCACTTCAAATGTGACATTTGTGATTATTGTCCTCACTAGGCACTCTTGCACACCTAAGTGCACACTCTTATCCTCATAGGTTGTGCAAGAGTGCGCATTTAGGAGGTTGATTGTTTTGTAAATAGTCCTCAAATCGTTAAGTATAAAATAATTATTTTATATTGTTTTAATAGCTATGTAACCTAAGATAATAAATCACATATAATATCATCTCAGAAATCTCTTGATTTTCTAGGTATACCAGTATGAAGTGAGCGTTAAGATACAAATGTGTC
>JALMQS010000248.1:48003-176365 GCA_024734495.1 Forficula auricularia
TTGTCGCTGATTTCGATTTACGTATTGCTACGATGTTGTTGTTTTCTTTTAGATATTTGAATAGTGTTTTCTGAATGAGTCGATGGTAGTTATATTTATTTTTACTGTCGAATTTATTAATCCTTTACATATATTCATTTTTATTTATAACTTCCAATGCTATTTTGACTTGAGAAGTTTGAAACATCATATATATAAATAGGTGGAGGTTTGGGAATTCTTTGTACCTGATTTTTTGAGAAGTGTTTTCCTTATTTGGTGTTACTTCTAAATCATCATTTGACAGTGGAGCAAATTTATTCGAATGTGTAAATTCAACTTCATTGGCTGGCTAACATATTGACATGGAGCTAGTTCTTTTGCGTTTTGGCCTCTGCCAAGAAATTTCCATGTTGTGATTTTCTTCGATTCCGAACATTTTGATTTGTCGGTAGAACTTGGAGATATTTTCACCTTTAACTTCGCTAATTTAAATGTACAATTAGAGTTTTTGATTTTAAGTAAGGGCATAGCCCCCATTTGAAAAAATAAATTTTTGAAAAATTTTATATCAATACTCCCCACAATATATTGGAATAGATAAGACTTAGCTCAGAAGGTCAGAGGATTAGTATTTGATCCGTCCTGCTCGAAAGCCAATATAGAACTGATGAAAAAAAAAAAAAAATAAAAAAAATAAACCCACCATACATTCTCATACCGCATTCCAATTCAAATTAAATATCATGCGATTAAGATGTCAATTTATTGGTGAAGTTTTGATGCCTGTTTGATTGTTCAAGATGTTTTGATTAAGGTGATTAAGTAAAAACATCTTGAACAATCAAACAGACATCAAAACTTCACCAATAATTGACATCTTAATCAATGATATTTAATTTGAATTGAATGCAATGAAAATATGTGAGTGGGTTTATTTTGTTTTTGTTTTTTATTTTGTTTTTTTTAAATATTAAGAAAATAAGAGATGAAATTCTCCTCTTATGCCTCATCAAGTTATAAGTTGTTGCCTCGCACCTGACACATACGCCAATTTTCGGCAACTTCTAAGTATAAATATCTTTCTTTATTCTCGTTTTAGCCACCTCCTGTCCGCTCCATCTGTTCTTTCGGCTCTAAGGCCATCCCATCCCCTGATAATTCTTTCATATTTACACTAAGTCATAAATAACTGTCCATCATATTAAAAATTAAAATAAATTCTGTTCATTATTTATGTTATCTTCAGTCAATATTCTCTAACTGTTAGTTAAGAGCTAAAAAATCTTTGTATTTTAATTTTTCTCATTGTCAAACACCGCAACTCCAACTGTTTAGTTTAACTCTCATTGGTAAATAGCAAGAGGGCAAAATGTCTAAAATTTACGCTATGAATTGGAAGAAAAAATGAAAACTTTTTCCAAAAATCGGTATGCTCTTTGCAAATTTTTCTCATTTGGCTATTTGTTTCCCCATTTAAATATAATCCAGGCAAATTACGTCAAAAAATGCGCATAAACTGAAATAATTCAGTAAAAATTTTGTTGAAAACCTTTCAGACCTCTCTTTTATTATTTTCAACAATGTACTACCTTAGTTTTACTCTCAAAAATACAAATTTACAAAAAATGATCCTCCAAACCAACGTTCAAGTCAACAAATTGTGAAAGGTAGGGCGCCAAGAGCTGGATCTCGGGAGGGCGGAGAGGTGATCCCCCATACAAGTCCGTGCCTGGCGGGAATTCTGGCCTACGTGCGTCACGCGGCTTAAAAACGGCGGCCAAATCGACAGGGAATTTATAACAATTTTTATATTTTTTTTTATATTTTAATGAACTTAAAATATGGGATATGAAATTTGTAAAAAAAAAAACATTTATTTTTTAAAAAAATTTTAAAATTGAAAATAAAGTTCTATGTGTGGGGGGAGCGGCGTCTGACCCCCCCCCCCGGACAATTCGATCGCGACACATACTGAGATAAAAAGTAGATCTTATATACATCGGGCACCTTATATACATTCCCCCCCCCTCCATAAAAAATTCCTGGATCCGCCCTTGAATGAGACAACAATCAAGTTTCTAGGATGAGTGGTTTTCATTTTATGAAGGAAAACTACGATTTTTTGCAAAAAACTGCAAATTTCAACATCATTGCGGCACGGGTTACCATTATACAATTAAGATCGAACTTTGTTTAAATTGTAGAAAATTTAATCTAGTTTAAGAATGTATAGAATGATCTTTGTCGAAAACTGCTCCTTCATCGTCAAAATTGGAAACAATCGAAAAAATTACGAGTTTTAGGGATATTCAAAAGTGATTCCGGGTGCTGTTTTTTGAGAGGCGCTAGTACCGGTTCTATTCAGCCTAAATAGATGAAATTGTTACCATTTTAGGGTAATTTAAAGAGCTTTAATTTATGTAATAGATATCTTTTTGATTTGATAAGCTGTTTTGGAGTTATTCAAGATAAACTGAAAAAACTCTGAAATTTTCTCATTTTGAGGCGCGTAGAAAAATTTCCACAACACAGATTTGGGGGAAAATTTAGGGTAGTAATATTGGACTTCCAATAGGTATTCCATCAATAAAATATTTCCTGCTAAAATCCTAATTTTCCTGGACTAATAATAATTTTTTCGAATCTATAAAACAAATCAAAAATGCTTCATCAAGTTTCCCTCTGCATAATGTTTAAGCTAGAAAAACTAAACTTGGCACAACGGCACAGCTCTTTTAGACAAACTTGTTAAATTTTCAGATTATTAGCTAAAACCGTTTAGGAATTACCCATTCAATGATTCAAATTTTTTCTTGTTTCCCAAAAGGAAATTCTGAATTAGTTCTTGATCTCAGAATTACAGATATGTTTTCACCAAAACGAACTTTCTACGACATTTCATTATTGAGTTATTAATAAGAATTTAGTAGAAACAAATCTTGCCTTAAAATAATTTCCAAGCAAAAGACAAGGTTCTGGAGGTAAACCCCTAATCACCGCACCTATAAAGCAATGTTATTAGCAGTCCTATAACAATTATGTACTTTTTAACGAGGGGTGAACCGAGGACTAATATAGTGTACATCTAATTCCAATTCCTCTTTAATTTCCAAGTAGAAGACAATAAATGAAAGGGCATTATTTAATGAATTCCAAAATAATTCCACATAATTCCAAAGACGTGTATACCTATTTCCAATCGCGGTTCACCCCTCACTTTTTAACGAATCTTTTTTTTTATGAAATCTTATAACTCTCCATATTCAATTTAAGATTATTTGTATTTTAAAGAAAAAATGTTAAATTCTGCGGAGGCGAATATAAAAAATCAACTAGCGTTAAATCCCAAATGGGAGTGGAATCTAATTGGGTCATGTTATAAAAGTATTATATATATATATTAAAATATTTTAATCCTAAAACTAATTTTTTAATATGTCTATGTTAAAAAGATCTTGAGTTTATAAATTTATTATAATATTTAATAATTCATATACTGAATTTTAACCAGAATTGAAAATTATTTTTAATGATTTGAATTAGCAACAAAAAAGTACCAGAACTAAGCTCAGATAGTCTGCAAAAGCTTTTAAATTGGTCCTTGAAATAAAAAAAAGTTAAAACGCCAAGATCAATCGAAGAATCTTTAAAACTAAAATAAACCCTGTGACTCTGGTTGCCTATAAACTGGGGCTACAGAAAATTAACTGATTTTATAACTAAAATATAATAGCACAATTAACTATTCTCACTATTCAATTTTGTATAACTCAAAAATTGAAAAATGTTAAAAAATGAAAAAATTTCAACTTTATAAAAAATTTTAACAACCTTTTGAGCCCCATCGCCCCTTTCTGGTAGTTGACTAACACCTATCGCCCTCTTTTCATTTTCATTGAATGCATAATTTTAATTTGAAGTAAAGTGTAAATAACAAAAACAATTGTATTATTTTAAATAATTTTATTACTGTATAAACACAACCAAAGCAGTTTTATTTGAGTACTCTTAAATAATAAAAATAATTTTTGAAAAAAATAAACCGACTAAAAAAATTAAATGCAACAAATAAAATACACTATAAGGTAAAAAAATAATTATTATCTTATTTGAGGGTGCAACTAAACGACGAAATATTTATTAACATGAAATTACTTTTTTTAAGTCGGTGCCAAACATATACTTTTTATGAATCGCACTCGACGGATCTTGAGTACGTTTAGGAGGAGTATGCTTGGTTATAAGTGTAATTTGTTTTGGTACCGACTTCAAAAGTAATTTCATGTTAATATTTCGTCGTTTAGTTGTAACTAAATAAGATAATAATTATTCTATACCTTTTCGTCAATTTATTTGTGCATTTAATTTTTGAAGTCGGTTTTTTATTTTTTCTTAAAATTAATTTTATTTCTACTTTTTAGTGATGTTATTAATAGTGATCATATCATCAGAACTTGACCAAATTAATATGGCACCATTCCTAAGATACCCTTTTCCAATAAAAAAAGAATCATCGAAATCAGTTCATACGAATAGAGAACCTCCTCCTTTTTTGAAGTCGGTTAAAAATAGAAAAAATTATCCATACGATATTGACTCCATGAAAAACAACATTTATAATTAAAAAAGACTGATGATGAAGACCAAGTCTTCGAAACTATAGTCTCAAACAAATAAATAATATATATATATATACAGATATATCATCTCGATATATATGTGTGTATGTTAATACATAAACAGAGGACAACCTCTTTGTTTCTCTTTGTGAATAATAATCTAGTCATTTAATGTAAGCAACCTAGAAATGTGTTTGATTATACAGAGCAATAAGTTTTAAAATAAATTCATTGACTATTTCTTATTTTGTTCTCGAATTTGGTTGGCTATCTGACGCTGAATATTATGGGTTTATAATGCTTATTTTAAGTGCATATTTCCTTTTAAAATGGATATTTCGGTCTTTTTATTTTGCTGTTTTTTAGTGCATGTCGATCCGAACCCTACTAATAAGATTTAAATAATCTAATAAAAGTTTAATATTCTTTGATTATGCATATGACATATGTGACAGCGACCCAATTGCGTTAGTTTCAATTTCTACCACATCGCGGTAACACCGTACTTACCATTTACCAATACTAAATCTGAGTTGTTGGTTAGCAGGCTGGAACGCTGACACCTAGCCTATCAACCCACATATAATATCTAATAATGTTTAAATAATCGAATAAAAGTTTAATATTCTTTGATTATGCATATGACATTGTGACAGCGACCCAATTGCGTTAGTTTCAATTTCTACCACATGGCGGCAACACCGTACTTACCATTTACCAATACTAAATCCTAGTTGTTGGTTAGCAGGCTGGCACGCTGACACCTAGCCTCAACCCCCCACATATAATATCTAATAATGTTTAAATAATCGAATAAAAGTTTAATATTCTTTGATTATGCATATGGCATATGTGACAGCGACCCAATTGCGTTAGTTTAAATTTCTACCACATGGCGGCAACACCGTACTTACCATTTACCAATACTAAATCTGAGTTGTTATGTATTATTTTTATTTTGTCAGAAGGGTTGTTTTACTCTCTTCGGAAATTAAACCTGAATGTCAAAAATGCAATTCTGTTTTATTAAAAAAAAAATTAATTAAATCTTAACTAACAGCCAAACGATATATAATTTGATTAGAATATTTCATTATTCGTGTCCATGATTAATAATTAAAGGAAAAAATTACGAATATGCAAAGAAAACAAGACAGCATTGGCAGTCCATCATTTCAACACTGGGCACAAGTTTTCGTTCGAGAGACACAAAAATATTGGATATGGAACCAAATTGGTTTAAACGGAATATTAGTGAGATGTATTTTATAAAAAAGAACGAAACAATAAACTTTAGAACAGATGTGGATAATCTAAATATTGTATATAGTCAATTATTTGAATTAAGACAATAATGTAAATAGATGATCAAATGTATATTTTAAATAGTAAAGTAGGAAAAAAAGATTATTTTAAAAAAGTGAATTGTTTGTCGGATTCAGGAGTTGACCAAGAGGGGTCGATAGTTGCTAGATTGAATATTATAATATAAAAAAAATAAATAATAAATGCACTTCTTAAAAAATATCTTAGTACATAATAATCTTCTTAATGACATCTTAAAATAAATAAAAAAAAAAATTTCTTTGTTCAATTTGATTCTTTTAGTTTTTTGACAAAAAACAATTAATTTGTTTAAAAAGTTTATATTTTATGTTGGTTGATGAGTTGAATGAATTGTGATAGAAAAAAGAATATTGTTTGAAATGTTTTTTCTCGTAGTAAAAAATCCTGACAAATAAGTTTAATAAATGAGGTGAGAAAAACTAACCTAACATACGATTGTACTTTGTAAAAATGATCAATAAAAAGATGTCTAATGGCTTTGTTTCACTATTTCAGCCACTGAAGAAGTTGCAAAACAGCAACGAAACGTATGGCATATTTAATCAAAACTTGTATTTAATTTAATTTAAAGTCTTGTCCAACTCCCTACGATTCCTTTAATTTGATTAGAATATTTTGGTAGTTTCGAATCGAAGAAAATTAGTATGATGTTTCAAATAAGAGAGAAACCGCGATTGGAATTAGGTGTACACGTCTTGGAATTATGTGGAATTATTTTGGAATTCATTAGATAATGCCCCTCCAATCTATTGTCTTATAATATACTTGGAAATGAAAGTGGAAGTAGGTGAACACGATATTAGGTCTCGGTTCACCCCTCGAGAGAAACTAATGTGAAAGTCGTGTGGCAACCACACCAGTTGGTTATTAAATTATTGCTCATGGACCATCTTTCCATGTTCTCCTCTATTTTAAATGTCGTTTTAACGATTTTCAAATCATATGTTTGTAAATGTAAATTGAGCGAAGTCTTTTTTTTTCAATCTCCATTAAAGCTCTCCCTTTTGGCTTATATATAGAGAGAGAATGTCCTAGGTAATTAATGACAGCAAATGTCAAAAATGTTCACCTGTTACATGACAAGCTAATATCCAAAAAGCTTAACACACTAGAGGAGTTGAATAAAAGTTCACAAGTCTAGTACGTGCGGGATACACTTTGTTGAAGAGTTGTCTGAAATATTAATAAACCATTCAAAAATAAATTGTTAAAATGTTAAAAGAAATGATATCTATGGTTCTTTTAAGAGAGTTTAGATGATTTTCTTTTTATTATTTTACTTTTATAAGTTCCTAACAAAAGTGGAAGTAAAGAGGCTTAAACTTTAAGAATATTTCAAGAGTTGAACGGAGACTGTGTATTTGGGAATCTGATCTATTTGTTTTATGTATTTATTTACATTAGAGAAGTTGGTCTATGTTCTTAACTTGATCTGAAATGGGTGACCCCCCGTCCTTTCTTTTTTTAACCGACTTCAATAAAGAAGGAGGTTCTCAATTTGACTGATTTTTTTGTGTCTATGTTACCTGATATCTTTGCCAATTGTGAACCGATTTTGATGATTTTTTTTGCATTGGGTTCAGTCTAGTTTCCGATTAGTCCCGTTTTTTTAATTGGTATTGGACCTATTTTGTTATGTTTGTTCACGCATAACTTCTTTGTTTATGATCCGATTTCGATTATCCTTTTTATATTGGAAAGAGGGTACCTTAGGGGTGGTCCCATATTAATTTGGTCAAGTTTTGATGATATGATCAATGACGAATTAACTTAAATATCCAATTCTTATGAGTAAATAATCGAAATTATAATAAATAAAATCTTTTAACATTCATTTAAAACCCGCAAACTATATAAGCGAGCGTACCTCTTCTATATTTATGAATATAATTTTATTATCATTTTCTGATTTATTCGCCCGACTCTTTCTCTTACCACATACATGCAAGGTATCATATTAAGTCACTATTAATAACATCACTAAAAAGATAAAAATAATAATAATTTTTATAAAAAAAAAATAAAACAGACTTCAAAAAAATTAAATGCAACAAATAAAATAAAATACACTAAAAGGTATAAAATAATCATCTAATTTAGTTACAACTACAACAAACGACGAAATATTTACACGAAATCACTTTTTGAAGTCGGTGCTAAACAAACTATATAAGCGAGCGTACCGTATTTTAAACAAAATTGTTAGTTCTGTTTTTGAGAAAATAAAAAAAAAAAATAACGAAAAATCTTTCATGTAAATGTCCACTTCCGGTGTTCTGATTTTAACCAAAAGTTTGCTGTACTCCTTCTAGCCTATATTGAGCTTAGGTTTAGGTAGCTCTGAGACTTATGGTTACGAGACGCAGGGGGGGGTACAAACATGCGGTTGTATTGAGGTATAAGAAAACAGCTTCCTCTTTGATTTTCAAATTACTACTTGTTTTTAGCTCAATTAGAACTCGAGTTATAATTGAAAAACTAAAACTACGTGATTCTAAAAACAAGTGGTAATTTGAGGATCAGAGAGGAAGCTGTTTTCTTATACCTCAACAAAATATTTTGATTTCAAATATTGCTGTTTAATATTCAATGGGACTCGAAAATAGGTCAAAATGGCCTTTTTCGTCATTTTAACCGATAATATCTTAAAACTCTGACGTGTTGTAAAAAATCTGAAAATTTCATGATAATCAGCGTATAAAACTCTACTGGAATCCATTGTTAGGTTCACGAGGAGAAATTTTTGTTTAATTTTTGTCGAGCAGTGTAATTAGTTTAAATAAAATAGGTAGTGCATATGTTCTAGACATCTAGACAACTCAAAATGAATTCAATTCAAAGTAAAATTCAATAAAGTATTGTAAATATAGGTAGGTACATATATATATTTTTATAAATCAAACGAATAAACAATTTATTCATTTCACATTTCAAAAACAAATATGATACATTAATGAATATTTTACAAATACATATTGACATGTTTTTTTTTCCTTTTTCCCTAAAGTCCGATTTGTTAACTTCCTGTTAAACCCGGCCGGAGGTAAATTTCCAAATTCAAAATACCTGTCATGTACGATTCATTGATGAATCTGTTTCAAAGTATTTGCACACATATGGCCATTAGCTAGGGGGCCATTCATTTGTAAATTATGAAAGTAGTATTTGTTATCATATCTTCCTCCCCCTGTTGTAAGACATCATAAGATTTTGATTATCCCCTCTACCCCTTTTGTAATAAGTTTTCGTAAAGAATCAAATTATTTACAAAATTAACGATCTTTTAATTCGAAAATATTTTTTATTGTGATTTCACTACAATTAATTATACAAGTGATTTTTAATTGCTAAAGTAAATTACTTTTTGATAGAATATAGCATAAACATAATACTCATAATTATTATTATAATTTCCGTTCATAATGTGTATTAATTCTAAAGTTTATAATGGGAATCAAAGACAAGTTATTATGTGTGATTTTTGAAGCTTTGCTTCTTAAAGCGCCCTGGGCAGGGTCTAAATCAGAGGTCGCCAAAGTGGTCTATATAGACTCCCAGGGGTCTATTTAACAAAAGCGCGGGTCGATCCGATCGAAAGGGTCTATGGGGGTCGAAGAAAATACAGTTTTTAATACGCAAATCACACATACCTAATTGAGTATGTAAAATTTGTGATTTTTTTTTAATTGAATTAATATCATTAATATCAAGGACGCTTCTTAAAAATTTAACAATAAGCAAATTTTAGACAAATATAAATATAATGCAAAAATATGTAAAACTTTACGATATAGCTCAGCCATTTGTGCTAGCATTTCCACGTTCCTATATGGTTGAAGCCGGTTTCAGTCACGTAAATTCAATCTTAACTAAGTACAGAAATAAATTAAATGTGGAGTTTCGAGGGGATTTAAGATTAAAATTGACGAATTTTGAACCCAATATAGCGAACCTTGCAAAAAAAACACCAGGCACACCCATCTCATTGATTAAGAAGCAATACATCTGTAGTTACTTTACTTATTATTTCTACTTATTTATAATTACTTATTATTTAATAAATATGTATAACTTATTTCTGGGAAAATCATTAAATTTCATCATTAATATATTTTTCATAAAACTATTGTTTTACACACAATGTACTATTAATTTAATAAATGTTTAAAATCACAAAATAAATGTACATTACAGTATATAATAGAGTTTTATTTTAATTAACAGAAAATTACTTTTATGGGGGTCGATGGAGATTTCGAAAAATTATATAGGGGTCGATGATCAAAAAAGTTTGGCGACCCCTGGTCTAAATGATAAAAAGCGACCCCGTAAGATTCCCACTCCAAACGATTCTGGGCTGCTGGTAGGGGAAGTGAGATAGGGGAAGTGACAGAGGGTGGGTGAAGGGCCAGGCCAGGTCAAGCGAGGGAGAAGTGCCTGTAAAGTGTGTTTATGTACTCAGATTCCACGTGGTAGCTACGTAAAAATAATATTGTTTTATTGTTATTGTAAAGAGTATTTTGTAAAGTGTTTATATATCGTGTTGTGTAGTGAATATAGAAGAACGCCTGCACCACGAGGCACGAGTTTTTTCCTCAATAATTTCTTTAATAACCTGATGGAAAAAATGCAAAGTAATTCAATGTACTCAACTAGAAAATGAGAAAATTAATAACAGCGACAAGTGCTCGAATGCACATGAGAATAAGTAAGTAAATATTGAAATATATAAATATGAAAATCTTAGCCATTTACCAAACTCAACCAAATTTTGTATATATAATCAGTGTGCCTCTAGGAGTCTAAAAATGCAAAAACTAACCCCCACTCCCCTACATGATTATAAATAATTTTATTAAATATTAATGTAAGTGAGGGGCCAGGTTGTATGGTAAAGTCAAGTGGATGGCCACATCAGAACACGTCAGCTTATTTCCTTAGAGCAGTGGTTCCTAACCTTTTCATTATCCCTCTGACCAAGCAAGCCGTGTCTTTACCCCTTGTTAAAAAAATATTCATCCTCGCCTCGCCCCGTCCCTTAGCGGAAAAATTTAATCCGTTACTGTCAACATATATTAATTAGTCTGATTACCCGCTTCAATTAGCTATTTTACCCTCATGGGTTAAAAACCCCTGGGTTAGGAACCACTGCTTTAGAGGAACCCAATGTCAATTATGTTCATAATTTTTTTTCCAATTTTAAAATGGATAATAACAATTTTCACCCTTTCTGATAATATTTTTATATATTTCAAACATGTTATTCCAGTCCCTTAACCTTCTAGCTACCTAAATGGAGCGTTTCTCGTATGAAGATGATTCCTTTGTCGTTCCAATACACTTTTGCTTCGCTAAGCACGAAAATTACGTGTAACACTTTCTGCGACACCCTCCCTCCTTACGACACGACGCCCAACTACCCTTAATTTATCTTTCCTAATAAGGAGATGGTTTCTTTGTCGTTCTAGGACAAATTAGCTGCTCAAGAGCTGAAATGACATTAAACACTTTCTCCCCTCTTTCCTTCACCCCCCTCTCCCGACTAACTACCCTCAATTTGTCATTTCTCATAAGAAGATTGTTTCTTGGTAATTTCAGGGGCACTCTCAATTACTTTAATTCATTAAGACAGGGGTGTCCAACCATCTGAATTACACGGGCCGAATTTGAAGTAAAAACAAATGCCTCGGACCGCAGATAAAATATCTTAATTCTATTGATATTTTTAAATAAAAAATAAGCTGACGTGTTCTGATGTGGCCGTCCACTTGACTTTACCATACAACCTGGCCCCTAAAATTATTTATAATCATGTAGGGGGGGGGTTAGTTTTTTCATTTTTATACTTCTGGGGTCCCACTGATTATGTATACAAAATTTGGTTGAGTTTGGTAAATGGCCAAGATTTTCATTTTTTGACCATACACCACCCCTATTTTGGGCGGTTAGTTTTTGCATTTTTAGACTTCTGGGATCCCACTGATTAAGTATACAAAATTTGGTTGAGTTTGCTCAAATGGCCTAGATTTTTAATTTTTAACCCCCCTTACACCCCCCTTAACTTTGGGTCGATATGCACCAAAATCTAATCAGCTCTTAATTTCACTGGACCAAAACTACGTGTGAAATTTCGTTTTGATATTTACACTAGTTTTTGAGCTAGCTCGTCCACAAAATCTGGTAACGCACAGATTAACAGACAGACTAACTAACAGACATTTTGACAAAATAATTATTATCTCGAAAAATATAATTTTTTCGATGTTCACTTATTACTGATTTTTTGTAGACCGAAATGCAGCCTTTTCTGAGATATTTCAAAAAAAGGAAGCAAAAAAAACCACTTTTTTCATCCACCATTACAATACTTGACCATGCCCTGTATGGTAAAGTAAAAAAAAATTAGGTCAAATTCTATCAGAAATGTTTTTCAGTAAGTATATATATAAAAATCTTTATATTTTAAAGAAATTTATTGCAATGATAGGCCGCGGGGTTGGACAGCCCTGCATTACGAGAACCTTTTAAGTTATTTCAAATAAATTCAAATTATTATATATAATAAGCAATATATTGTTTCCTTGTATATTGTAGATATTCTTTGGATCTTCAGTTGATGCTAAATGTTTCTTCATTAACTGAATATTCTCCAATTTACAATTTTCTTAAATTATTTTATTCTGTACGGACGATTTTCTCCCATTGGCAATTCAAATCCTTGACTGGCGACGACTTTATATGAGGCTACCACCTTTATAGCAGCCAAATGACGCAGTTTTTTCAAAGTGGATTTCTTTTTTTCTTCATTTACCTTCCTTCCACACTTAACAGAGAGAATTCCACCCTCTTTTATAGCAGCAATTAGATCAAGATAATTAACATTCCTTTAATGGATTCTAAATTGAAGGCCAAGCTGTCACACCCAAAAGGACGCTTTCCAAAGGCTCTGAAATTGTATTAAATAAAATTAGATATTTGTATCGTGATATCTACAGGGTGTTCCACAGAACTCGTTCATTAAAAATTTTCATGGAAGGAGTTGAGAGAAAATTTCAAATTTTATATCCAGTATGACCATAATTTTAATTTTAGATAGTTAGTAAAATCTACCAATTCAGCGTTCATCTTTAAAATTTAATAATAATTAAACTATTGTTTTTAGAATTAATTTGATGAAATAGAATTCTTAATTAGACATTAAAGAATCTTATTTAATCATACAATTTCAAATTTTATATCCAGGATGATCATAATTTTAATTTTAGATAGTTAGTAAAATCTACCAATTTAGCGTTCATATTTAAAATTTAATAATAATTAAACTATTGTTTGTGGAATTAATTTGATGAAATAGAACTCATAATTAGACATTAAAGCATCTTATTTAATCATACAATTTCAAATTTTATATCCAGGATGATCATAATTTTGATTTTGGATAGTTAGTAAAATCTACCAATTTAGCGTTCATTTTTAAAATTTAATAATAATTAAACTATTGTTTGTGGAATTAATTTGATGAAATAGAACTCATAATTAGACATTAAAGCATCTTATTTAATCATAAAATTTCAAATTTTCAATCCAGGATGACCATAATTTTAATTTTAGATAGTTACTAAAATCTACTAATTCAGCGTTAATCTTTAAAATTTAATAATAATTAAAACATTGTTTGTAGAATTAATTTGATCAATCAGAACTATTAATTAGACATTAAAGCATCTTATTTAATCATAAAATTTTATATTTTTTATCCAGGATGACCATAATAATCGTTTATTTCTGAAAATAAAAAAGTTGTTAATACTCAATTTTTTTAAATAGAACATGGCATAAATTTTAGTATTTTTGAATTCTACATAAAAATCCAATAGGAGTTTATTAAATACTCCCTAAACTAACATGAATAGTTTTTTAAATAAAAAATATTTTAAATTTCACACGTCCAGATATTTAATATTTATACATACTCTTATAAATAAGGTATAAATAATTAGGATTTCGACGAATGAAATTTAAAATATTATTTATTGAAAAAACTATTCATTTTAGGTATAGGGAATATTTAATAAACTCCTATTGGATTTGTATGTAGAATTCAAAAATACTAAAATTTATGCCATGTTTTATTTGAAAAAAATTGAGTATTAACAACTTTTCGATTTTCAGAAATAAACGATTATTATGGTCATCCTGGATATAAAAAATTTGAATTTTTATGATTAAATAAGATGCTTTAATGTCTAATTAAGAGTTTTATTTGATTAAATTAATTCTACAAACAATAATAGTTTAATTATTATTAAATTTTAAAGATGAGCGCTGAATTGGTAGATTTTACTAACTATCTAAAATTAAAATTATGGTCATCCTGGATATAAAATTTGAAATTTTATGATTAAATAAGATTCTTTAATGTCTAATTAAGAGTTTTATTTGATATAAATTAATTCTACAAACAATAGTTTAATTATTATTAAATTTTAAATATGAACGCTAAATTGGTAGATTTTACTAACTATCTAAAATTAAAATTATGGTCATCCTGGATATAAAATTTGAAATTTTATGATTAAATAAGATTCTTTAATGTCTAATTAAGAGTTTTATTTGATATAAATTAATTCTACAAACAATAGTTTAATTATTATTAAATTTTAAAGATGAACGCTAAATTGGTAGATTTTACAAACAAACAAAGTTATTTTTAAATCAAGATCACAATTTTCTAATAGGTAGATTTTTTTTATATATTTTATTAGCTAAAGATTCCATTTTTGAATTTTTAAATTTCATTCACTGTAACTGAAATCCGAGGTTTTCATGTTTTTAACGCTTTAAGAACTGGGCTAATAATAAAATAAATTTTCTTATGATACTGTTTCAGTAGTTCTTACGTAAAATGGCTGATTTCTAGTAAAACCATTTCAATTAGATCTTTGTGATGAGATGAGACATGACTTCACTTCCCACAGTGTCACCAAGAAGAACTAATTTAGATAATGGAAATTCAAATAGTAAAGATCAAAGGATAGAATAGTCTTCTTACACTAACTTCATACAAAGGTTTTAGATTATATTAGCTTCACTAATCTTTAAAACGAAGATTCGGATTATATCTATTGATCATTTTTCAAAGTAGTCAGATTACTAGGCTAATGAGGTAGTTGCTCTTTCAATTCTGCGTTTTCCAAGGATCTTATTTCGCATTATTAATGGAAGCTTTCCTTTAAAGTCTTACTCTATATAATAAACAAGGTGATAATTTTTGAGAATTTAAAATCAAAGAAAATTACATATATAGAATTTCAACATGGGAGGATATAAATTAATAATTCAAAAGATGGAATAACTCAAAGTTGACTTTTACACCCACATATGGGGATGAGAATAAAATAATTTTCAAAGTTTAAATTGAAAGCTAAGACATGTACTTATAAACTTTGGAATTGTTGAATTATGTGTTTGAATTTCAGATGAAAATCCCTAAATTAATCATTTTAAATTAAATAATCTTAATGACATTGAAATTGATGAATTGATATATCTCAAAATTTAATCAATATTTTTTGTTCTTAGGTGATTGAAAATCTTTAGAAAACATAAGATAAGTTCAACCCTCTTTTATACATTCATTGAAGACCAAGCAAACAATCTGCAAAAGCCATTTTTAAAATAAATAAGATTACGTAAAATTTATAAGCTAATCATATCAACAACTAAATTAAAAACCAGAAACTTTAAGGATAAATAATCAATCAGAACAAAAATAGTGGTAGGTATATTGATTTTTAAACAATTCATATATTTCGGAAGCATTATGCTAGCAGGAGTACAGCAAACTTTTGGTTGCAATCGAAACACCAAAAGTTGACATTTACTTGAAAGATTTTTCGTTTTTTTTTTAATTTTCTCAAAAACGGCTATAACGACTTTTTTGAATTGGTGTACTCATCAAATGTCATGTGTTATTAGTCGTGTATAAATTAGGGTGTGTGAATTAGGAGTGTTGCGATGATTTAAAATAAGTGAGAATGTGAAAGTCGTGTGCTGAACACACCAGTTGATTAACAAATATAAAGCTCCTTAGCCTGGTTTAAAAACAAATTTAATAACTATTAACTAATACTCTACTGATTGTAATATTCTATGATTTTTTTTTAAGTTATCTATGATATTCATTGTTTTTAGTATCTGTAGTACCGATACCTTCAAGTCCAAACCAACTCTTGATATTTTTACTTTACCATACAGGGTATGGTCAAGTATTGTAATCGTGCATGAAAAAAGTGTTTTTTTCCTTCTTTTTTTCAAAATATCTAAAAAACGGCTAAAACTATTTCGATTAAAAAAATTGAGCGAAACCATGGCATTTCGGTCTACAAAAAAGCTCTAATAAGTGAACATCGAAAAAATTATATTTTTCGAGATAATAATTGTTTTGTCAAAATGTCTGTTAGTTAGTTAGTCTGTGCTTTACCAAATTTTTGTACGAGCTAGCTCAAAAACTAGTGTGAATATCGAAACCAAATTTCACACGTAGTTTTGGTCCATTGAGATTAAGAGCTGATTAGATTTTGGTGCATATCGACCCAAAATTAAGGGGGTGGAGGGGGGGGTTAAAATTAAAAATCTAGGTCGTTTGAGCAAACTCAACCAAATTTTGTATACATAATCAGTGGACCCCCAGAAGTCTAAAAATGCAAAAACTAACCGCCCAAAATGGGAGGGGGGAGGTCAAAAAATGAAAATCTTGGCCATTTACCAAACTCAAACCAAATTTTGTATACATAATCAGTGGATCCCCAGAAGTCTAAAAATGCAAAAATCTAACCGCCCAAAATGGGGGGGGGGGGTCAAAAATGAAAATCTTGGCCATTTACCAAACTCAACCAAATTTTGTATACATAATCAGTGGACCCCCAGAAGTCTAAAAATGCAAAATCTAACCGCCCAAAATGGAGAGGTCATAAAAATGAAAATCTTGGTCATTTACCAAACTCAACCAAATTTTGTATACATAATCAATGGACTCCCAGAAGTCTAAAAATGCAAAAACTAACCTTCCCCCTACATGATTATAAATAATTTTATTAAATATTAAATCTAAGTCGAGGGACCAGGTTGTATGGTAAAGTAAAGTGGATGGCCACATCAGAACGTCAGCTTATTTACTTTTATTTTCGCGATGCGGAAATCAATACTGACTGACTGACTGTGGTGCATCAAAATCATTTTAAAAAATAACAGGGAGCTAAGAATATATGTATAGATATTAGCCCTTGACACATTCTGTAACGTTGCCAATTTTAATTTTAAAACTTAAAGATATTTCTCAATTTGTCAACTTTGATTTTCATTAATTTTTCAACAAGGCAAGAAAAGTGCATATTTGACATTAACTAGAGGTGATTTCAACTAAAATAATTTATTTAACTTTTATAAATATTTAAGATGTTAACTTTATTTTTTGGTCGCAAAAGAGATTTACATTTTTTTTTTATCAATCTAAATCATATTTTCTCTTATTGAGTCAAAGTCAATTTGATAAGCCAAAACGAAATGTTATAGACTTTAAAAGGTAATTTTCTTATAAATTCTCAAGGGGAAACGTAGTAGGATTTTTTTTATAAGCAAACGTTATAAAATAAAGTAGATAAAAAAAATCACGAAGAGAATAGCATTATTTATTTTATAATATTTTAAATTTACATAAGATGATGAAGATGTATATAGTGCATTATTAACAATTAGAACAATGTTTACCATTGTTTCTCATTGTTTTAGAAATCATATCATTACAATGTTTCAGTGTACGGCTTTATCTTTCAAATAGCGAAATCACATGAAGTAAACAAAATGTAAACATTGCTCAGATTCCAAAATTAAATGTTGAATAGAATGTATATATTATGAATTGTTATTAATTAGTTATTAAATTACTTTCTAACCTGGGAGGCATTTCTGCAGTACCCTGTAGGTATTTACAATATTTTTTTTAAGTAGACTGCCGGCCAAAAAAAAACGTAACGCTTAGAATTTTTTTTTCTAAAAACTAATGACATGTATCTTTAAAGCAATGAAATTGAGTAAACTTGTAGCGGCTCGCTGTTGCTCTGGCTACGAGCTTTTAAACACGGCCGCTAGATGACTCAGTCAGATCGTTGCGACACTTTTACATGACTGATAATATTTCAAAAGGTGAAAAGTGAAGCAATTCGATCTCGACTGAGAAATCGAAGGAGGGGCCAACCACCAACTAGTAGCCCCTCGCCCGCTAACTAAGCGGGTGGCGCCCAGCCCGGCTTTCCACCAGGGCACAAACATCGCCCTGTCCAAATCATTGTTAGGACCCCACCAACTAGGTGGGGGCGCGGACACGCACCACAACGCACTCAACCGAGGCCCTAACAAACTTCTTAATATGATATATTTTTAACCTTTCTTAATAAATGTAACAAAAATTTAAAACATTGGCTACGTATATGTAGCTGCGGCCATCCTCGATTAACGCAACGGTTTTCGCAGAAAGTGTAATGCTAAGCGGCATAATTTGGATGTGTTTAGTCGAAAAGATACTCAAATGATGGATTTCAAGTATATTAATAGGGATTGAAAGATTATAATAAGGATATTAGATTTCCTCGAAAATCGATAAGTATCAAATTTCCGCTTTTATTTCATTTAAATTGTAATTTTTAAATAAAATGTTTTAAATTTATGTTACACTTATTAAGAAAGGTTAAAAATATATCATGTTAAAAGATTATTCAATTTCATTGCATTAAAAATACATTTTATTAATAACTTTTAAGGAGCTAGGTGTTGGTTCTAGGTGAAACATTTTAATATAATAATAAAACTTGAGCAAGATGCGAGGTAGGTTTCACAGTTTTCTTTGACTCCTGATGATGGGCTCACCCCCGAAATATATAGAATTCAAAACTCAATTTTGTTTTATTTCTTTTTTGTGAAACCTACCTCGCATCTTGCTCAAGTTTTATTATTACACATTTTATTAGTTATTTAAAAAAATCCAAGTGTTACGTTTTTTTGGGCCGGGAGTGTATGTTTGATTTATTGATGTAATATCTGAAATTACGATTTATAAAATTAAATATTTAATTAATATTTGAAGATTAAATACATTAATTTGAAAGTTTATTGTAGGAAAATAAGGACAAGTTTTTATGTCTGACTTTTTTATTTATCAGCCAACGTTTCGTCAACTTTGCCGACTTCTTCAGGGGTTCAAATAGTCATACCACACATTCGTCTAATGTTAATTTGAAGCCCTGAAGAAGTCGGCAAAATCGACGAGGCGATGGATGATAAATAAAATGAGTAGTATGAAATAATAATAGTAGTAAATAATAGTATGAGCATACATTTCTATTTTTTTTTCTTTTTCTTGTTTGTTAATTGTTATTTTCTTTTAATTGATTTGTATTTGTTTATTAATTTCTGTAGTTAATTTGTATTGATGTTTTGTTGACTTAGGCACCGAGGACTTGTGCCTCTAAGCGGGTCGAGTAATAAAGATTTATTTATTTATTTATTTAAAAAGTCATACATAAGAGCTTCCTTATTTTCCTATTATAAACTTTCAAATTAATACAAATTATGGACAGAAATGATAATAATAATTAAATACATTTGTATTCACGAAATAACATCATGCATGGAATTTATTTGTTATCCAAAAGCTAAAAAGTATATCTTTATTTTTTATTTAATAAGAGCCTTCTAATATCACCTATATATATTTCTAGTCTAATTTAGGTTTTAAAATTCACCTATGGCCTTTTAAAAATGAAGTCAAACGAAAACGCTCTATGAGTAGTGTGACCTCAAAGCTAGCTGGCTACATAGAGGGCGATATGCCTCTGGGCACAAAATATTTTATTTAGAGAAGGTTCCATTGTTCCTGGCAAAGCGCAAGCTCAACCGCCAGAAGGCAGGCTGGAAGTTATGGTAAGTGCGTGGGCGGGCGGTAGAACGTGCAAATTTCTCGACAATAACAAACTGTCGATGGGCACGGCTGAAAATGTGAATAATTATCGAGGAGCATGTGAGAAAATTAGAGAAAAATAACCACAAGGCTAAGTAGAAGTTAAAGAGTTGTTAGAAGCTGCCGAAATTGAGGCAATCTCGGGAAATTTATATTTCAAGAAAATCTTCTTGCAATTTGTATGTGGATTGTTTAGGTATAGATTAAAACAGTATATCCTATACTACTAAAGCACATTTGTGCCTGCCTCTGTACCTACTTATGTACCTATGTCCGTCCCCCAACAAAAACAGTCGTCATAGTTAACCAATTTAAACGAAATTATCTATTAGAAAATCATAAGATGGTGTCATCTATTAAATCCGTTGAAATGGAATATTTTTAATTATATGTCAGAGGGGTTGTTTTTCACCCCTCGGAATCGAACCCGAGTGCCAGTAACAGCAATCCGGATTGCTGTTACTGGCACTCGGGTTCGATTCCCGAGGGGGTGAAAAACAACCCCTCTGACATATAATTAAAAATATTCCATTTCAACGGATTTAATAGATGACACCATCTTATGATTTTCTAGTAAATTTGAATCTATTACCATCGGCAAATTAATATCTTTCATATTAAATTAGGAAAAGTCATTCCATTGCCCTTCGAATTTTGAATTTTTTCAAAATTCGAAACACTCAACCACCTTTATTTAAATTATATGGCATGGCTATATGTTTAAATTTAGAATCACTATATCGCGAAATTTTACAAATTAAGATAACAATCTTTGAGTAAAATATTTTACGCGTTTGCATATGTCAGAGTGGTTCGTATCCCGCAGGTGAGCCAGGTGGCCCGGATTGCTGTTACTGGCACTCGGGTTCGATTCCCGAGGGGGTGAAAAACAACCCCTCTAACATATAATTAAAAATATTCCATTTCAACGGATTTAATAGATGACACCATCTTATGATTTTCTAGTAAATTTGAATCTATTACCATCGGCAAATTAATATCTTTCATATGAAATTATCTATATATATAAAATTAAGGTTTTGTCTATACATTGGGGTGGTGGTGTGGGTGGAGGTTCTGGGTGGGTTTCGAGGTGGGGGTACAGGGGGAGATCCCTTTGGCTAGCAAATGGGCCGTCGAAGGCGGGCCTTGCAGCTAGTAATGTACATTTAGAATAAATTAAAATTTCTTACCCACGCGGAGAAACCCGAAAAACCTCTAATGACATAGAACCTATCCGCAGAAGCGTCACTGAACATATATTTATATAAACTTTTGAATGGGGGGGTGGTTTTTGGGTATAGGGGCCTAGATCTGAAAAATGAATGAATAAAATTTTCCGAAAGCCTCACCATGAGAGTGAGGTATATTTATTCGGAATCTACTTAAAAAAAAACAAATTTCATCTTAATTGATCTTTTCTTAATTAAAGTAATTATTGATAGATGAAAATCTCAATAAAAAAGTTTATTTACATTTACTATTAGAATAAATTAAAATTTCTTGAAAAGTAAAACTTTATTTTCTTAAAAAAATCTGAAAATTAAAGGTAAGGGGGGACCCTTTGTATCAATTCAGGATTTTTGGAGTGGTTTATAAATTTAATTTTTAGGAGAGATATAAAAATAAATATTATATTCGAGCTTTCTATAAAATATAATATTAGAATAAATTAAAATTTCTTTAAAAGTAAAACTTTATTTTCTTAAAAAAATCCGAAAATTAGAGGTAAGGGGGACCCTTTGTATCACTTCAAGATTTTTGGAGTGGTTTATAAATTTAATTTTTAGGAGAGATATAAAAATAAATATTATATTCGAGCTTTTTATAAAATACAATATTAGAATAAATTAAAATTTCTTTAAAAGCAAATCTTTATTTTCTTAAAAAATCCGAAAATGAGTAGATAAGGAGGGACCCTTTGTATCACTTCAGGATTTTTTGGAGTGGTTTATAAATTTAATTTTTATGAGAGATATAAAAATAAATATTATATCCGAGCTCTGTATATAATATAATATTAGAATAAATTAAAATTTCTTTAAAAAGTAAAACTTTATTTTCTTAAAAAAATCCGAAAATGAGAGGTAAATGGGGCCTCTTTGTATTTATACCCGACCACCGAGGGACACCGCAGTCTCCTCTTTTTGATAATCTCAAAAGAAAGGATGGAACGCAGAATATGAATGCTAAGTAAAATGGATGATGTGATGGGCGTCTGTGTGGTACATTGTTGTAAGTAACACTCGATCTCTTGTCTTTTTAACCGACTTCAAAAAAGGAGGAGGTTCTCTATACGACTGATTTTTTTTTTTTTTTTTTTTTGTCCCTATGTTAACTCATATCTCCGCCAATTGTGAACCGATTTTGAAAAAAAAATCTTGTCCAGTCTACCTTCCGATTGGTCCGATTTTTTTCATATGTATTAGACCTTTTTTGTTAGGTTTGTTCACGCCTAACTTCTTTGTTTATGAACCGATTTCGATGATTCTTTTTTTATTGGAAAGGGAGTATCTTAGGAATGGTGCCAGATTAATTTGGTCAAGTTCTGATGATATGATCACTATTAATAACATCACTAAAAAGAGAAAAATAAAATTATTTTTAAGAAAAAATAAAAACCGACTTCAAAAAAATTAAATGCAACAAATAAAATACACTAAAAGGTATAAAATAATTATTATCTTATTTAGTTACAACTAAACTACGAAATATTAACATGAAATTACTTTTTTAAGTCGGTCCCAAGCATATACCTTTTATGAATCGCACTCGACGGATCTTACTTTAGTAGGTTTGGCGGGTACGTTCGCTTATAGGTATAGTTTGTTTGGCACCGACTTCAAAAAGTAATTTCATGCTAATATTTCGTCGTTTAGTTGTAACTAAATAAGATAATAATTATTTTATACCTTTTAGTGTATTTTATTTGTTGCATTTAATTTTTTGAAGTCGATTTTTATTTTTTTCTTAAAAATTATTTTTATCTTAGATCATGTTAGGATGCCTATATCTCTGGCTCAGCCCCTCAGCCTGGGCCCTTCCCTCTTGTAGGTATTGTATTTATGATAACACTTCCCCAATCACCCATACCTAGCTTACTCAAAAATTTAAATTTTAGAATGCATATTATTTCTGAATATTTGTATCTTATTTAGCTTACGAGCTAAAACGATCTGACAAATACTCAGATAATCTTAAAGCAATTTGAGCCGCAAAAGTTAAATAATGTAATCAATAATTTCTTATGTTAATTCTACATATTTAGAAAATCATTTTGTTATTTTTTGAAAAGGAAAAATAAATTGAGCACCCGACGGGATTCGAACTCTTCTGTTAAAGGAGAGAGACACGGGTTCGTATCCCGTCGGGTGCTCAATTTATTTTTCCTTTTCAAAAAATAATAAAATAATTTACTAAATATGTTGAATTAACATCAGAAATTATTGATTACATTATTTAACTTTCGAGTCTCACATTGCTTTAAGAAAAAATTAAAACTAACGTTTAAAAGTTAATTTGTCGTTTAACACAGATAATCTTTTGAGCGATAATAATAGGGTACTGTTTTATTACTTTACCCTACAGGGTTTAGTCAAGTATTGTAATCGTGCATGAAAAAAGTGTTTTTTATCCTCCTTTTTTTTCGAAATATTTCAAAAAATACTGAAACTATTTTGATTAAAAAATTGAAACCATGTAATTTCGGTCTACAAAAAAAGCTCTAATAAGTGAACATCGAAAAAATTATATTTTTCGAGATAATAATTGTTTTGTCAAAATGTCTGGTTGTCTGGTTGTCCAGTTGTCCGGTTGTCCGTTAGTCTGTGCTTTATGTGCGTATTTTGTTTTGTCAAAATGTCTGTTAGTCTGTGCGTTACCAAATTTTTGTGAACGACCTAGCTCAAAAACTAGTGTGTATATCGAAACCAAACTTCACACGTAGTTTTGGTCCATTGAGATTAAGAGCTGATTAGATTTTGGTGCATATCGACCCAAAATTAATGGGGGCGGGGGTTAAAAATTAAAAATCTATATAAAACTCAACCAAATTTTATATACATAATCAGTGGGACCCCAGAAGTCTAAAAATGCAAAAACTAACCGCCCAAAATGGGGGGGGGGGGTCTAGGGTCAAAAAGTGAAAATCTAGGCCCTTGTACCAAACTCAACCAAATTTTGTATACATAATCAGTGGGCCCCTGGGAGTCTAAAAATGGAAAAACTAACCCCCCCTCCCCTACATAATTATAAATAATTTTATTAAATATAAATGAGGGGCCTGGTTGTATGGTAAAGTCAAGTGCATGGCCACATCAGAACACGTCAGCTTATTTTTCAAACGGAATCGTAAAAAATACATAGAATAATTTTTACAGTCCAAAATCTAAATCACTAACGTTTGCCTACCTAGTCTTTTTTCTCCCATTTCATTGAATGATCTAAGAACCAGGCGCGGATCCAGACCTCTGATTTGGGGGGAGGGGGGCGGTCGCCGGTATATAAGATCTACTTTTGATCTCGGAAGTGTGTCGCGGTCGAATTGTTCCAAGCGGGGGGGAGGGTCGCCGCCCCCTACATAGAACTTTATTTTCTTCACTTTTAAAATTTAATGTTATAAAAAATAAAAAATAAATAAACATAAAAAATGTTGATCTCCAATGTTTGGGGGGGGGCTGGTCGCCCTTATCGCTCCCCCTGGATTTGATGCATGCTAAGAACTAACTTTGGAATTCTGACTAATACTTCAATTATCTTATTAAGAAAAGTACAATGGTTAGATCATTCAATTAACGTGAGTATAACAATCGATTCTTGTAATATATAAGAAGTAGAAGCCTTTAAAGGCTTTAATATTTAATATATCAACCCTTATTACTTTAAAAGCCTAGTATAATTCGGAATATGGCTTTTTTATTAAAATTTAATTTTACTCTTTCTAAAGAAAGCTTAAGGGATCCCCATTCACCTTGAGTTTAGCAAAAAAAGCAGCTTAGAACAATTTTATTTTGATATTCTATTCACTCAGAATTTCCAATTACTCGATAAGTTCGGTAGGCTTGGCGAAGAATTGAATTATCTCGAAAATTTTTCAATTTTATTTTTCTTTATCGGGCTTAGATATTCTGTTTGATAAACAAACATTATTTTCAAACACGCATTTTTTCAGTCTCTCTCTGCCTGGATTAAATTACCTAAGAAAACTCAAATACGTTAAGATCATAGAACGTTCGTTCTAATTACAAACTGTTCGTAATTTTATAATATAAAAGTGCTTAAATTTTGGATATTTTAGCTACTACCACTCAAAAATGCCGAAAATATGAAAAAGGATCAAATTAAAAAAATCCCTGCGACAGGCCGTAGGAAGAGTTATATTTCGAAGGGGCTTTAGCCTCCTTTAGACTACTCTTATCAAAAACTTTTCAGACACAAGTTGTAGAGGTTAATTAGTAGAGTATTAGCCATTTGCACTGGTATCATTCATATTAACGTTGCTATGAATGTTTTAAGATTTCAACTCCTTGAGGGGTGAAGTCACCAAAAACTAATCAGTTCTTGTTTACATCAAGAATAAATTTTGTGCCAAATTTTATTAAAATCGGTTGAATGTTGAGGCCTGCTGCACACCCACAAAATTTCCTTACATACCCCTCCTCTCCTCTGGACTACAAGGTTAAGACCACGTAGACCACCCACCCTCTCTCTTGAAAATGGCTCCAAAAGGAGAGCCGAAACGTCGAGTAAATCTCTAAAACCCACGCGGAGAAACCCGAAAAACCTCTAATGACATAGAACATATCCGCGGAAGCCTCACTGAACATATATATATATATAAACTTTTGAATGGGGGTGGTTTTTGGGTATAGGGGCCTAGGTCGGAAAAATGAATGAATAAAATTTTCCGAAAGCCTCACCATGAGAGTGAGGTATATTTATTTGAAATCTACTTAAAAAAACAAATTTCATCTTAATTGATCTTTTCTTAATTTAAGTAATTATTGATAGATGAAAATCTCAATAAAAAAGTTTATTTACATTTTTTCAATTATGTTTTATTTTTAAGTGGTTTTTTAATTTTAAAACCCAATAATAGGTTATAGCAAATATTAATATATTATATTAAAATTAGGAATTTTTTGTTTGTTTTTAATTAACAGGTGTCTAAATCATAACAAAACAGGTGTGTTTACAAATAAAGTGGTTCAAGTGGATTTTTTTTATATAACGTTGAAACAAATCTTATTTAATTTTATGTTTTTATTTCAGATCCTATACGATTATTTTTTTATTATTATTTTCCTATTTATTTTTTTTATAATGTTTATCAATATGAACGAATGTAGGCAAATTGGTGTACCTACCTCGTATCTTAGTTTTATTATTATATTAAAATGTTTCACCTAGAACCAACACCGAACTCCTTAAAAGTTATAAATTGGTGTACGAGTAAACAAATATACGCATAATATGTAGACCATTAGAAAGCTAGAAATGCAAAAACTGGGTGCGGGGTGGGGTGGGGCGGAGTGGGGGTGTAGTGGTGGGGGTCAGGGGTTATCACTCGGTGGCTCCAGGTACTTGTAAGTAATGAAAATAAAAATTCCCTTTTTATAGGCAGAATAAATACTAGATAAATGAGAGTTGAACTGTAGGTATGCTATAATTTTAAGATTTATTTGTATTGAGGGGGTTGGTCTTTGAATATAATATTCATTCTGGAAATTTATTGCTTATTGTACCTTCAGCCACATCAGTTGAATAGATGGTAGGTACTTTAAAGGAGCTTTAAATGGGAGAGACATTGCTTCCCTTTGTCTCCTCGCATACACGAATAACCTCTTGTATGAACTATTCTAATTAAAAAACAAACAAATAAACAGGCACTGGGGTTGTTTGTCGTCTCTTTTGTTTGGTCGTTTTTGATCTTTATTCCAATCGTCCCCTTTATAATCTAGTTGGAAAATTTTTAATTTTGTAAATGTCTTTGAGTCTTTCTTTCTCTTGTCAAATGTATGTTGTGAGAAAATATAATTCATAACATGCTTCTGGAAAAAAATCCGTGAATTAGCATAATTTTATTTAAAAAGAAAAAATATTGGTGGGCCAATTGAGATGGGACGGGGCTCGTATATCTTGAATAAATGCCATCCCTATAGTGATTTTCACCAACAAAATAAAAATATATAAACTATTTTTTCGAAATTCACTAAGCTTACTTACTAGTACTTTATTATTTTATAATGTTTATCAATATGAACGAATGTAGGCAATTGGTGTACGAGTAAACAAATATACACATAATATGTAGACCATTAGAAAGCTAGAAATGCAAAAACTGGGTGCGGGGTGGGGTGGGGCGGAGTGGGGGTGTAGTGGTGGGGGTCAGGGGTTATCGTTCGGTGGCTCCAGGTAAGACTAACAAAAAAGCATCGGAGTTGATACAAGTATGTAATTTGATTAAACTAAGCATCCAAGCTTACATTTTTAGTAGTGCGCTCGTGTGTATGAAAATTTTGTCGGTACAGAACAAAAATGTATTTACGCGCAGTAAATTACAGATCCGACGTGATGGACCTGAGTATTTGCTGGGGTGGCTTGATTAATAATTTAATACTCCTGTGACGAATTTAATTAAAAAAAAAAAAAAAAAAATATTAATAATATGTAAATATATTAATGACGTTCCTAACTATGTTTTTTAAAAGGAAAAAAAAAAAAAAAGAACTTTGTATATATTTTGTAAAAATTTTGGGACTGATATTGACCATATTTATAAATTTGTAAATAATTGTAATATAAATTTAAAAAAAAAACAACAACTATACCGATATGCGCAACGATACTCTGCGCATCCAACGATTGGTGGGGACATGTTATACATTCATTCATTCATTTATATATATCTCATTAACATATGGATCATCAATTGCTTTTTACTTTGTTTTCTATTCGAGATGAAAAAAAAATTTTATAATGTTTTTTTGGCATTGTCAAAGGAGACAGAGAGTAACTATTTTTTGAACTACTTTCATTGGCTTTTTGTTGTAAGTAGATTTATGATTATTATTTTTGTTTTGTGTATATTATTTTGTTTTATATTATGAATGACATGTGAAAATCCCAATACTAATTAATGTTCGTCTTCCCCTCAATTATATAGACCCTGAAGAAGGAGAGAATAAATCTCCGAAACGTCGGTTTAACAAATAAATGTAAAATAATAAAACCTCTATAGTCTTATTTTTTACAACCACCGTGGACTGCTTTCATCAACATCCAATTGCATATTTATACCAGTCCGTCTCCTAAAGAAAATCTCTATCAATGTATTTATTACTTTTTAGCAAATTTTGCAATATAGAAATTTTTATTTTATACCTATATTTAATTTTCTTTCTCCATTTTATCTACTAGAACTAGACTGTTCACCTAAGACATATATATAAATAAATACTCTTCTTTAATCTTGTTCCGGGAGTTGTTTTAATTTATTGCTAGGTAGACAATAAAAAATAATATTCCCATAAAGTAAATAGACAACATTTCTAACTGATAGAATTTGAACAGTAGGTACCTATAATATTCTGGATGAAGTTGGAATAAATAAATTTTCATTCAAATGTGTGTGTGTGTGTATTTTCTTTTATCATTCATTAGAGAGAAACATTTCTTCTATCGCTAATTACTTTGGTTAAATACTCAGATCAATACCACTTATTCATTTGGTTGACCATCTTTTTGAATCTATAGTTCGACCCCGATTAGATTGAAAAATAAGGTCAGAGTTTTTCTCTCGAAAGTTTTAATAAATTATTCGATGTTTGTGATTTGGTTTTCCATTTTCTGGATTAAAAACTATTTTTCTTATTCCATTCGTTCATTTGAAAGATCTTTATAAATTTGGTGGTATCTGGAGCTAAGCAATTTTGAGAAGTTTTCTCTTAAATTTTTTTGTCAAATCCTACACGCTCAAGTTCATAATCAAAAAGGATATATTCGTGTTTACTATATACTTAAAAATTTTCATAAGATTTCTCTAATTCTCAATTATAGCAAAACCGTGTTGTTGAAATGCCGTGTTAATACGTGGGTTTTTAGGTAGATTTGCGCTTACTCTCATGGGGCGACTTCCGGAAAATTTCATCAAATGTTTGGATATAGTTTAATTGTCAAGCCGACTACAAAAGCTGCGAAAAATAAACGAGGAAGAGATTAAAAGATTAAATAAAAATGAAATTTCATAATTCATATAGACATTGAGTATCGGCTTGGGTTCAGGGATCGGTGGCCAAGAGGATAAGAGCTAAACCTTTATAAAGGCGTCGCAGCGCACATGCCAAGATTCCGGGTTCGAATCCGGATGATCCTTTTTGTCTATAATATAAAAATCTTTTCTTCGTTCTCTCATTTAATTTAAAAATTGTCTCTCGACACAGGCTCATTGTGGTTGCGCCCCGGAGTGAAGAAGAAAATTATTATCGACCTGTGGGTTCGCGATCCCGATTGGGTAGAAGGCGTTTGGATATAGTTTCATCATAGTTTTTCCGATCGAGGCCCCAAAACCACACTCCATTCAAAAGGTTATATAAATAAATATATATGAGTGCACTGCAGGCCGCAGCGTTCAACCCATTTCAATAAAATTTGGAACACAATTTAATCTTGATGTAAATAAGAACTGATAAGTTTTTGGTGACATCAGCCGCAAGGGGGTGGAAATGGTGGTGAGTTGAAATCTTAAAAATTCATAACAACGTTAATATTAATTAATTAACAGGAATAGCAGGGAATTGGACAAAAATTAAAAACAGAGTTTTTTATTGAATGGGCCAGACGTTTCGTCGATTAATTTCGACTTCCTCAGTGGCTGGAATGATAAAATAGGAAATCAGAAAAAGTGGAATTGTCTTTAGACAAAGAGTGATAGAATGAGGTATTTGAGTCTTTCTATGTAATCAATTTATATTTATAATAAGTTTTTTTCTGATTTCCTATTTTATCATTCTAGCCATTGAGGAAGTCGAAATTAATCGACGAAACGTCTGGCCCATTCAATAAAAAACTGTTTTTAATTTTTGTCCAATTCCCTGCTATTCCTGTTAATTAATGCTTATTATGGATACGAGTGATTTACCGTTAATATTAATGATACCAGTTTGGTTCCAAATGCCTAATATTCTACTAATTAACCTCTATAACTTGTGTCTGAAAAGTTTTTGATGGGAGCAGACTAAAGAGGGGTGGAACCCCTTCGAAATCTACCTCTTCCTACGGCCTGCCGGAGGGATTTTTGTATTTAAAAGTCAATTAAGTGAAATAACTAGATTGGTCGACTATCTTTCTTTACATCTTTAATGTTGACTACAATTACAATCTAGATAATAAGCTGAAATTCGGCCCCTTAATCGTGTAAGTTGAACATTTTTCCAAGTTTCAGGTTTCTAACTTAAGCCGTTCGCTGTCTGCAAAATGTAAAATTACCTACTCAAATTTGCAACTAGCATAGTTCTTAAAAAAGTTTTTATTTCATATAGAGAAAATGAAATTATAGAAACTTCAGGGATGTTTTTACGAATTTGGAGATACTCAATTTCCAATAGAAATACTCCGTTTGTCAATTACTTTGATATTAATCTACACTGAAAAAACAATTTCTTTATAATAAATATATTGATAAAGTTGAGAATTTTTAATAAGATCTTATTTGTTCCAAAGATATTTTATTAATAATCAAGATATATCGAAATCATTGCAAATATGACCAAATTTTTACGTATTTAATCCAAATATATTATATACTTGAGTGATTTAATTTATTCTATTAGATATCTCATAAAGTCAAATGAATGTCTTGTTTACTTCTAGTGAAACCTCTTTTTATAACTAAACAAATGTTTGTTGATCATAAAACGACTCATATTTTCTGCAAATAGTGATATCTTAATGATTAAGATATTTTTTAAAAAATTAACAAAAATTTTGTTTACATTATTAATTGTTTTTTTTTTTTTTTTTTTTATATTTTAAAACCCACTATAAGATTATAAGAAATATTAATATAATTATATTAAAATTAGATTAGCTCCTTATGAAAAGGAGATAGAGGATGGATCCAATCGATTTGATTGGGGAATAATGGAATTAAAATAATTATCGGAAAAGAGGTTTTTTTATCTAATTAGATTTTTCCTCTTATTAAAAACAAGGACTAAAGATAAATAAGGACACTCGATGGTGGAGAAGTTATCTCCGGAATCGAAGCAAAATACAATGTATACATTATTAATGTAAAATAATTGGTTTAATAAAATTTATTAAAAAAAAAAAATTAGCTCCTTATGAAGAGATGAGTGAATGGGAGAATGATCCAATCGACTTGATTGGGGAATAATGGAATTGAAATAATCGGAAAAGAGGTTTTTTTATCTAATTAGATTTTTCCTCTTAAAAACAAGGACTAAATATGAATAAGGACACTCGATGGTGGAGAAGCAATCTCCGGAAGCGAAGCTAAAATACAAGGTATACATTAATTAATGTAAAATAATTGGTTTAATAAATTTTATAAAAAAAAAAAAAAAATTAGCTCCTTATGGAGAGGGATTGAAGGGTGGGGAGGATGATTGGATTAATTGGATGGATTAATTTCCGCAATATGGAATTGGAATAATTATTGGAAAAGAGGTTTTTTTTTTCTATAAATAGTTTTTTCCTCCTATTAAAAACAAGGACTAAAGATGATCAAGGACACTCGATGGTGGAGAAGCAATCTCAGGAGTCGAGGCTAAAATACAATGTATACATTAATTCATGTAAAATAATTGGTTTAATTAGCTCCTTATGAATGATGTGGGAAGGAGACGATAATGGAATTGAAATAATTATCGGGAAAGAGGTTTTTTTATTTAATTAGTTTTTTCCTCTTATTAAAAACAAGGATTAAAGATGATCAAGGACAGTCGATGGTGGAGAAGTAATCTCCGGAGTCGAAGCTAAAATACAATGTATACATTAATTCATGTAAAATAATTAGCTTAATTAGCTCCTTATAAAAATGATGGAATTGGAATAATTATCGGAAAAGAGGTTTTTTTTATTTATTTATTTACTCCATATAAATATAGAAAATTAAATTAAATTAAATAAATTTTTTTTATTAATTCAACCAAATGAATAATTAAATTAAATATTTATATAATTCATTCGAATATAGATTCTCCATCAAATGAATATAAATTATATATGCTTGAATATTTTTTATTATAAATAAAAAAATATTCAAGTTTATTTCATTTCTTGTCGTAATTACATATAATTTCATTTATAAATACCCAACTATTAAATTTAACTATTCCACTATTTTACTCAAATAAAAATACTTTCATAATTTACTTATTGGTGCTTGGTTCAAATAGCTGCATCTTAATTATTAATATATCTAGAGTTGCTTAAAAAATATGAGAATCCTTAAAATACGTATATCATTTATTCATATTGAACAGAGATCGATTTCGCTGTAATTAACTTCACCATCTATTCATATAAAATATAATTTCTTAACTATAAATATATCGTTTTTTCAGTGTATAATCCTTTTCTCTTATTTCTTCAATTTAGTAAACCTTTGCTAACAACACTTTATCTTTCAAGTCGGTTCTACAAAAGTCGTTTCAGCAACACTTGTGCTCTCACAGATTGCTGTTTTTTGGCTTATTGCCCTAAAAAATAGTGCTTTGCGCATGTGGACGTCGTTTTGCAAACAACCACCCCCTGAATGTAGATTAGGGGACGATAAAACCAGATTGTATTTTTATACGTTTACACCGCGAGTTCGGACGAAATTCTACTTGACAACTTTTATTTATTCATTAATTAAAAGTGTAAATTACAAACACTGGTGCTGTTAAAAGTAAAAAATAAAAAGGATTAAAATTAGACTTTCCCTTTGAAAAATATTTTAAGTGACGAAGTTTTTTTTCAAATTTAATTTAATTAAAAGCTACTGTCTTTTCTTCCCAAGTAAAATGATTAATATTACTATTTGTCTTTGTAATTTACATTCAAAAAGGATGTCCCTATACGCATAATTTAAATGAAAAAACAAACATGGTATAAAGAATATACCTAAAGGATTGAGTATATAATTATTTCATTCTACGGATAATTAGTCCCTAAATTAAAATTATACAATAATTATTATTATTATAGATTGACAACACGATAAAATGAAATAATTGTATCCTCAATCCTTTAGGTATATAAATGAATATACTAGTACCAATCTTTTTTTTTTTTTTTGAAGAAAAATATTTTTATTTAAAGAAAATAATAAAGCCTGTATAAATGACAGATAAAATAAGGAAAAAATAAGCTGACGTGTTCTGATGTGGCCATCCACTTGACTTTACCATACAATCTGGCCCCTCACTTATACAGGGTGGCGCAGATGGATCGGGTGGTTTTAAAATACTTGTCAAACTGTCAATTTTAAAGGTATTGAATTGAAATAAAGTGCAAAACGTGTAGTTACAATGGAAGTTTATTAACAAAAAATTAGTAAAGTTAGTTTTTAAAAATTACATCCATCAAATGCCCTCCTTCTCGAGCGACGCATTCTTGGAGTCGGTCCTTAACGTTCCGCATTGCCCGCTCAAGCACATCACCAGGAATTAATGTGATTTCGTTGTGAATTGCTGCCTTCAACTCCTGAATGGTCCGGGGTTTGTTCATGTACACCCTTGCTTTTAAATAGCCCCATAAGAAGAAGTCACATACCGTGAGGTCCGGTGAGCGAGGGGGCCAATGGAGATCTCCATTACGGGAAATCAAACGGCCAGGGAACAGAGCGCGTACAGCTTGCATTGATATCCTAGCGGTATGTGCAGTTGCGGAACCACATATTGTCCATGTCGTAATTGTTCTCTTCAAGTTGTGGGAGAAGAAATTCTTCAATCATGTTCACATAACGCTGCGAATTAACAGTAACCGCCTGCTCCCTTTCATTTTCAAAAAAGTAAGGCCCAATTATTCCTACCTTAGAAACCGTCACCTTGTCACTATGGAGAGGCCGTTGGTGTAGGTCTCTTGTGTTAGTGTCGGCCCAGTAACGACAATTTTGCTTGTTGACGTAGCCGTTAATGTGAAAGTGAGCCTCGTCAGACATCATGATAATCAGGTTTTCATCTTCCAATAACTCCAACATCCGTTGGCTAGACTGAAGCCTTTGAAGATGGTCTGTTGGGAGAATCTTCTGGACCACCATGATTTTATAGAAGTGGAATTTCAGTTCTTTGTTAAGAATCCTTTGAATGCTCCGACGTGACATTCCAAGAGCTTGAGCACGATGTCTCGTTGATCGACGTGGGCTCGTAATGACATCGCGTCTCACACGCTCCACGTTCTCAGGCGTTCTTATTGTTTGAGATCTAGACGTCCATTTTGGAACACATTTTTAGATTACTATGGGCCCACTGATTATGTATACAAAATTTGGTTGAGTTTGGTATAAGGGCCTAAATTTTATTTTTAGACCCTACACCCATCCCCTCCATTTCGGGCAGTTTTTGCATTTTTAGACTTCTGGGGCCCCACTGATTATGTATACAAAATTTGGTTGAGTTTGCCCAAATGGCCTAGATTTTTAATTTTTGTGATTTGGAGCAATGTACAGACAAAACGTTAATTTTATATATACAGATGATTGGTATCAACCGGGTTTTTCAATTTTTAAAAAATATTAATTGATAAGTGATGGAAAGGCAGCGCAAGGATAGTGAAAAATTCTCTCCGATAAAATAGCATTCATTTTTTCCTCACTAAAAACCAACGTTTGGAGGATTTTCCCTCTTTCTTCAGGGTTTAAAAGGGTCATTGAGGGACCCTTGAAAAAGGAGAGAAAATCCTCCGAAACGTTGGTTTTTGAGTGAGGAAAAAATGAATGTACAATAAAGCTATTTTATTTGAGAGAATTTTTTTCACTATCCTTGCGCTGATTTTCCATTTCTTATCAATTAAAATTTCTACCAGTCTCCGAAGAGAAAATTTCTTCTAAGATATTTAAAAAATGTTTTTTTTTTTTTTTTAATCTAACGTCACTAGAGGCTAAATACTCTTAAAATTGTTACTAAGAAAAGTAAAGCCGATAGTCAAAGAGATTATTTATATATGTTTTAATAATGTCAGAAGATAGTGCGCCCTCAGGAGTCAAAGTAGGTACTAATTGTTTTCCAATTGGCTAAAATACATATAAAAAACATAGCAAATTAAATTTTTGCTTGTTCGCTCCAAATTTATTTGTAACAATTTTGAGAAAATAAAGCCTTTAATTAAATTAAAAAACTGATTTGATTTCAATAATAAAATTCAATACCATACATTCTTTCAATGAAAAATCCATTCAGTTGCTAGTAGAATTTTTTAAGTGAGTTTTCTATAACTTTAATTTTACACTTACATATCTAAATGTGATCTATATGTGGGTTTCCACTGATTATGTATACAAAATTTGGTTTTGCTTAGATTTTTAATTTTTGACCCCCCCTCCACCCCTCTTAATTTTGGGTTGATATTCACCAAAATCTAATTAGCTCTTAATCTCAATGGACCAAAATTAAGTGTAAAATTTGGTTTCGATATTCATACTAGTTTTTGAGCTAGCTCGTCCACAAAATTTGGCAACGCACAGACTAACAGACATTTTGACAAAACAATTATTATCTCGAAAAATTTAATTTTTTCGATTATCACTTATTAGGGCTTTTTTGTAGAGCGAAATGCCATGGTTTTGCTCAATTTTTTTAATCAAAATAGTTTCAGCCTTTTTTAAGATATTTTGTAAAAAAGAAGGAAAAAACCACTTTTTTCATGTACAATTACAATACTTGACCATACCCTGTATGGTAAAGTAAAAAGTTTTTACCAATATATTCAAATATATGCAATAATCATCAAAATAAAAATTGATTTAATTGCGCCTAAATGTACTAATTCGGAACAATCTACATTGAATAATATTAGGTATGCAACGATTAATACACATTCTGTTCTGATTCCGTGAATAATTATATAGTCAGGTGGTAATCGTTACCCTCTGAATGATATTTTAATTACATACAATGGAGCTCTAAATATTTCGAGTTAATTTCTATTAATTATTTTTGTAAATCTTTCTATTTTGATAATATCATATGGGGGAATTAAATTTTCTAATAGTTCTTAATTATCAATATCAATGGAAATATCTCTAGCAATTCCATATTTAGTCTAGTCAAATTGTGCTCAAATGGGGAAAGTTTTGGGGTAGTTCTGATTTTTTCATATATATATATATATGTGACGCAACATTGTAGAAAATGCAAAAAAGTGAAAATTTCCATTTTTTGGCAGTTTTTTGCTTATAACTCGAAAATTATTAACTTTTCGTAAATAACCTTCCTATTTAAAATGAAAGTTAATAAAATTTCCTATAAATTTTAAAATTTAGATTTTTTCTCCGACGAACCATTCGGGCTCAAGCGCAAAATCCAAGTTTTCGACCTCGGAAGGATCACCAAAAAACTCGCACATTTTTCGATATTTTCCCATTTTGACCATGAATGAGTAACTTTTCGACAAAGATCACTCAATACATTTTTAAACTAGATTAAATTTGCTACAATTCCAACAATGTTTCATCTTAATTGGATGAATGCTAATCCGTGCCGCTATGAGGTTGAAGTTTTGAAAACTGCAATTTTTTGCAAAAAACCGCAATTTTTCCTTCATAAAATGAAAACCACTCATCCTAGAAACTCGATTCCTATCTCATTCTCTTGAAAATTTTGTTGACTTGAACGTTTATTTGTACCACTTTTTTGTTAAAACTCTTAATTTTACATATATTCAGCATTTCGTGGTCATGGGAATAAAAAGCCCGCCTGTAAATATACTTATATAATTATATAAATTTTAATAAGTGTAGCAGGTATAAAAGTAGAATGAAATTGAAAGACTCTTATTTGTCCTCCGATCTAAGTAAAGAAAAACACGTCCACTCAGTTCAAAGGCTCTCTTAAGATATTAGGTTAATTGAGATAAAAGTAAATAAATATTATATGCAATATTCATTTACTATGAGTTAAGATTTCTCGGTCACTTGTTTCACTTTACAATTTTTAATGTGAAAGAAGTGACCGAGAATCTTAACTCATAGTAAATGAATATTGCATATAATATTTATTTACTTTTATCTTTATTGAATATGTTTCAACAACACCACAATCTCTACTAATTATCTACTCTTATTAAACGAGCAAAAATTGTTTATATATATAAATATATATTTTTATATATATTTGTATCATTGTTCTATTTTGAAAACGGCTTTACCAATTTTGATGAAACAAATTCTATTAACAAGTTTTGAGGATGAAAAAGCGATTTGGCTAGGTCTGGACCTCGACAAATTTAATCTTAGTTGATCTTTTCTTAATTAAAGTAATTATTGACAGATGAAAATCTCAATAAAAATGTTTGTTTACATTTTTTTCAATTATGTTTTATTTTTAATTGGTTTTTTAATTTTAAACCCCACTAATAGGTTATAGCAAATATTAATATATTATTACATTAAAAATTTAGTTTATTGGACAAAGTTTTTTTATTGAAGTTCTTCTTCAATTTTTGTACAACGTTTCGTCTCTCTCGAGACTTTTTCAAGTACTGCAAACAAGAACAAAAATCAATTAGGTGAGAGTCTTTACAAATCAACTAAATTAATTAATAATATATTATATTAAAATTAGGAATTTTTTGTTTGTTTTTAATTAACAGGTGTCTAAACCATAACAAAACAGGTCTGTTTACAAATAAAGTGGTTGAAGTGGCTTTTTTTATATAACTTGGAAACAAATCTTATTTGATTTTATGTTTTTATTTCAGATCTTATACGATTATTTTTTTTTATTATTTTTTTCCTATTTATTTTTTATAAATATGATAATTTTTATAAATATGTTTATCAATATGAACGAATGTGGGCAAATTGGTGTACGAGTAAACAAATATACACATAATATATATGTGGACCATTAGAAAGCTAGAAAATGCAAAAACTGGGTGCGGGGTGGGGCGGAGTGGGGGTTCACCAATGGGTGGGGGTTAGGTGTGTGGTTTCGGGTGGGGGGGGTCAGGGGTTACCGTGCATCGCTCGGTGGGTCCAGGTACTTATTAGGTTAAGCGCTCAAAAAAATCAGACAAACCTTGAGGCAAAGCGTAGATTTCAAATGAAATTCTTCTGGTTATAAAAATTAAGTTAATTTACCAGTTCAGATTACTTTAATGAATAATAAAAAAACAAAATATAAAAAGAAAAAAGAAAAAACAAGTCTAAATATCAGCAAAGCTTGTCCTTCTAGAAAAGGTGCGATCGATCGTGAAACCTTCTTCAATCGACCTTTCCCCCTTTTAGAAAGTAAACCCCATACCTCAGCCAAAGCTTAAGGAATGAGACACTTAAACAATCATTGTTGGGGGGACGTCGAGTTGGCATTCGAGTGCAAGAAAAACATTGAAAGATAATACAATTTTCTTCTCTGGTATAATGTTTTTTACATATCTATAATTTGAGTATTAACATAAAAAGATTTCTAATTTGAATTAACCTTAAATCTATATCTTCTGGATTTGCTATTTCTAATAGCTATCTTGGTGATACTCTGGAATTAAATATTGGGATGGCACTCACCCTGCATCAATAACAGATTTACATTAAAATAAAATAATTTAAATTATTATAATAGTAAATAAATCGAAAGAATTAAGCATCTCTTTTTGAAAAATGGATGGAATTTTTTTTTCAAAAATCAACTCAATGGTATAAACCAATCTACTCTTATTAAACGAGCAAAAATTATATATTTATTTGTTTATATATTTGTATCTTGGTTCTATTTTGAAAAAGACTCTACCGATTTTGATGAAATTCACGGGTTAGGGGGTTTTCGGGCTGACAATTCGATCTGTCACGGTCTCACCTTCGACAAAATTGTTTTTGATAGGTTTTTTCGTAATCAAATTAATTATTCTCAGGTAGACAAATCCCATTCTTAGGGTTTTAAAAAAGGTTTCCCTTTTCCTTTGATACCCAGGCAGACAATGGGTCGCCTTAATTCATTGTTCTAAAAGGCCTTGAAGAAGTATTGTGATTCTGGATTTTAACATATTTTGTTCAACCTAAACGTTAGAAATATTAATAAACGTTTTATAATTGTTTTTATAAAGAACTTTATTTATTTAATAGAATAAAAAATAATCAAGAATTTATTTAAAAATATATTTCGCATAAGCAGGTCTCAATTTTCCGAAAAAACAACACATTTTGATAGGTTTTATTTATTAACAATTGGATGAATAAAAATGAATCATATGGTTGAATCAAAACAGGTGCAGGAGGTGGGGTGCAGTGGTGGGGGATCCGGGGGTAGGGAGAGGTTTCGGGGGTGGGGTCAAGCGGGGTGGGGGTACAGTGGGCGACTATTATATATTTTTGTATTTTTTTTAATTTGAAAACGGCTCTCAAATAAAAATCGACCTTTTTATCAGAATTTTAAATTAAAAATAATATTAAAATAAAGGTTTTAACTGAAGGAAGAAGTTACCGAGCATCGCTCAGGTGCCTCCAGGTACTATATATTAATCAAGAATTTAAATATAAGGTCAAAATTTAAATATTTTGGTAGAAAATAACCAAATTTTGTATACATAATCAGTGGACCCCCAGAAGTCTAAAAATGCAAAAACTAACCCCCCTACATGATTATAAATAATTTTAGGGTCCAGGTTCTTTGATAAAGTCAAGTGACACATTAGAACACGCCAGCTTATTTTAGTTTGAAAATATTATAATTTTAAATTTTAACCCCCCCTCCCCCTTAATTTTGGTTCAATTTCAGCCAAAATCCTATCAGCTCTTAATCTCAATTCACCAAAACTACTTGTGAAATTTGGATATGATATTCAGAATAGTTTTTGAGCTAGCTCGTCCACAAAATTTGGCAACGCACAGACTAACTAACAGATTAACAGAATAACAGACAAACGGTTATTATCTCGAAAAATATAATTTTTTCGAAGTTCACTTAATAAAGCTTTTTTGTTGAGCGAAGTGCCATGGTTTCGCCCAATTTTTTTTATCAAAATAGTTTCAACCATTTTTGAGATATTTTGAATAAAGAAGCAAAAAAAAAAAAAAAAACTTTTTCATGCACGATTACAATACTTGACCATACCCTGTATGGTAAAGTAAAATTTTCTGAGAAGTCTGGCCTTCTGCTCCTTAATCAGAGACGATACACCCTGAGACAACCTGGACCCCATCACTAAATGTTAATTATATTAAAAGTAAATTTATTTAATCGAATTTCAATATTTTGAAAGACCAAGATTTAACAATAAATTCTGTCTAGTTGATCTAAATCCATGCTCCTTTTTTTATATCGTTTCAGGCAAAATTATTTATGATTTCTCACAGACATACGATTTTTATAAAAATAATATACCGTAATATAAAATAATAATAAAGTAATTTGGCCATCCACATGACTTTACCATTCTTTTATATTTAATATTTAATTAAAATAATAAATAATTATTTACAAAAGAACGTCCTCCTCTCTTAATTTTGGGCCCATTAGCGATTAATAATATCTCCTCTTAATTATGAGACTATTCTATTAGATAATGAATTATTGTTTAAAGCCAGTTGGGATAATACAATTTTGAGAAAATAGGACAAAAAACAAAAATATAACAATAAAACATTATAAAAAAATAAAAAAAAACAAAAATAAAGTAAACAAACCGAAAAAAAAAATAAAATTTAAAAATAAAAAATCTTATTTGAAATTTTTTATTTTTCATCTCCAAAACGCGACTTATCCACCAACTAAGAACCACAAATGCTCGAATTCTACATTTTTATGTCAACTCCAACAGTTATAAATTGGACCCAAATGTGAACTGCACGCTATGCAATATGCAGGCAAAGGAAGATTTAAAACATATTCCGGTAGATTGTCCGATATTTACTGGTTCGCGCAGTCATTATTTGTATAAATATTTTCTTTCCTCTGAGGTGGTAGATGAAGATAACTTCGTGGAAATTATATTGAACATTTGTAATGAGGAACAAGCAAAAGACTTGTTTCACTTTGTGGTTGAGGCTCTCCGCATCCGGGCATTCATAGTTAATGACTAGATAAAATAAAAAATTTCAAATAAGATTTTTTATTTAAAAAATTATTTTTTTCGGTTTGTTTACTTTATTTTTGTTTTTTGTTTTTGTTTTTTATTTTTTTATAATGTTTTATTGTTATATTTTTGTTTTTTGTCCTATTTTCTCAAAATTGTATTAGCCAAACTGGCTTTAAACAATAAATCATTATCTATCTATCTATCTATTCTATTAGAAATATCAGCTTTCATCGATTTTTGTTTGAAAATAATTTTATCCTCTTCCCCACCACTTTTTGATCACTAACAATTTCATATTGTGAGTTATTTTCATAAGGTCATACAGAGTGCATATGGGAAATTTCGTACAAATCGATCCAAGGGTATAGGTCTACCTTTAAATAAATAAATAAATAAATCTTTATTACTCGACCTGCTTAGAGGCACACGTCCTCGGTGGCTAGGTCAACAAAACATCAATACAAATTAACTATAGAAATTAATAAAACATCAATACAAATCAAATACAAGAAAAAAAATAGAAATATATGCTCAATAACATAAATTTCCATCAAAAGATAAAACGTAATTTAAATAATTCCGTGCAAAAACCCGATACCAGAAGCAAACGACGCATTAGCCATCCCGGAATTTGCTATAAGTTGTTAAGGAAACCTGGTCAACACCTTAACAAGGATGGTATGACCTCTCTCGACCTCAGGTAATCTCTGCTTGTGAGAACTAAATAAAATTTTTCACAACTCTAGGACATTAGGACTTGACAAAATTTATAATTGACTTAATCAATTTAAAAGTTTCGGTTTAAAAATGCAAAAAGAAAATTTTTTATTGAGATTTTAATGCGAAGTCATAATATAGGCATAAATAAAGAATTTATATTTAAGTTAATTATTAATTACTACGGCATATTTAGCGATCCGAGTTTTGGAAAAATTTTCCACTTTTTTCTTAATTAATAAATGCGCGGGGGGAGCGATTATTTCATTAGAATCCGATCTAGAAAAATAACTAAAAAGGGTGTGGATAGAATTATATAACTTCTTCCTTTATAGCAAAGGAAATGCAAGGATACCCAATACAAGTCAAGACCTATTCAGCGTATTAAAGATTCAATTTTTAATTACCATTATTCTAGGAATGGCCTTTTGCTCTTGGATCAAAATTATACTCGTTATAGAGAGAGAAAATATTTAATTGAACTTCAATAAAATTCAGACAAGAATGTGAAAAAAATACTTGTTCTATAACTGGCGAACGTACTGGGTCGTGAAAAAGTTTTACTTTTTTCTTCATTTTCATAATTTAATAGAAAAATTAAATTCATAAAAAGAAATCGTCTTAGAAAGTTTGTTCTGTAGCAAAATTTTTCTATTTTCAATACTGAAAACTGTTTAGATTTTGGGCTTTCGAAGTCAGTGTTTCTCAACCTGTGTACCGCGAGCGTTTTTGACAAGTAATTAAAATTGCATGGGTTTTATAACTTTGAAATAGTATTTGTAATTACTTTTTTTTATCATAGAACTTTTATTTTTTTTTTATAAATAGGTGTACCGCAAATGATTCCAGATATTTTTAGTGTGCCGTCAACTAAAAAAGGTTGAAAAATTCTGGTCTACGACTTATATTAATTATTTTACTGTATAGGATTGCCTATAGTGTATATAAGTGATACATCTCTAAGACTTATTGGTTGCATAACTTTAGGGCGAAAGTTAATTAGAGGCTTATTGTAAAATAACTCATAAATATATTCATAAATCCTGCCGCTCCCATCACCATACAAACAATATTCTAAAATATTCCATAAACTAGTTAAGAATTTATATCTATATATTTATTTATTTAATGATGCTCTGAGAAGAGTCGCCTCATAAAGCAAAAATACAATACATTGAAACGTTTGTAGTACAACTGGTATTTTTTAAACAAGATGGGTTATTACACTCCAAACAATAACAATAGTAACAACAATAACAATACAGAATATGTCTCTAAACAATAAAATGGTAATTTTACGTAGACATACAAATATAAAATAGTAGGTGTTAGGGGTTTGGTTGCGTGGTGCGTGTCCGCACTGCCCACCTATTTGGTGGGGACCTAACAATGATTTGACAGGGCGATGTTCGTCCCTGGTAAAGAGCCGGGCTGTGCGCCACCCGCCTAGTTGGCGGGTGAGGAGCTCCTTGTTGGTGAATGCCTCCTCCTTCGATTATTAGTCGAGATCGAATTGCCTGACTTAATACATGACTGAAATATTATGTCATGCAAGGTGTCGCAACAATCTGACTGAGTCATCTAGCGGCCGTGTCTAAAAGCTCGTAGCCAAAGCAACACGGGCCGCTACAATAGGTAATAATATTAGTCCAATAGAAGCCATCCACCATTCAACCAAAAGTAATCAGACATACATTTAAAATGATATAACCAAAAGTAATCATACATTTAAAATGATATACATTAACATATAATCGGAGTAGGTGCTCATACTTAAGAACGATCTCAAAATAAGTCGATCGAAACTTCGTAGTTATATTGTATTATTTGTTCGTCTTCAATTAATAAAAAGTATTTTACTATATTTATTTCCAAAAAAAAAAATACATTTTAATTTGTTCAATACTAGCTATTAAAAGTAAAAATATTAAAAACAGTTGTTTTTCAATTAGTAGAGATTGTGGGGTTGGTGCAAGTTGAAACATCTTTAATAAAGATAAGAGTAAATAAATATTATATTTAATATTGATTTACTATGAGTTAAGGATACTAGGTCACTTATTTCACATTAAATTTAAGCTGACGTGTTCTGATGTGGCCATCCACTTGACTTTACCATACAACCTGGCCCTCACTTATATTTAATATTTAAAATAATTATTTATAACCATGTAGGGGGGTTAGTTTTTGCATTTTTAGACTCCTGGGGGCCCACCTATTATGTATACAAAATTTGGTTGAGTTTGATACAAGAGCCTAGATTTTCATTTTTTTACCATACACCCCCCCCCATTTCGGGCGATTAGTTTTTGCATTTTTAGACTTCTGGGGGTCCACTTATTATGTATACAAAATTTGGTTGTGTTTACTCAAATGGCCTAAATTTTTAATTTTTAACCCCACCCCTCCACCCCCCTTAATTTTAGGTCGATATGTACCAAAATCTAATCAGCTCTTAATCTCAATGAACTAAAATTACCTGTGAAATTTGGTTTCGATATTCACACTAGTTTTTGAGCTATATCATCCACAAAAATTTGGTAACGCACAGACTAACTAATTAACAGACATTTTGACAAAACAATTATTATCTAGAAAAATATAATTTTTTCGATGTTTACTTATAAGGGATTTTTTGTAGACCGAAATGCCATGGTTTTGCTCAATTTTTCTAATCAAAATAGTTTCAGCCGTTTTTGAGATATTTCGAAAAAAAGAAGGAAAAAACCACTTTTTTCATGCACGATTACAATACTTGACCATACACCCTGTATGATAAAGAAAAAATGTGTGAACCTCATCCACATAAGCTCACGGGGAAGTGAAACTTTTAATTTTAAAACCCACTAATATATCATGACAAATAAATTTTATTAAAATTATGAAATTTAAATTATTATTTTAAAACCCACTAATCGTTCATGTCAAATAAAATTTCCTAAATTTAGAAAATTCATACAGAATAAAATTCAGTAAAAATATATGTAGTTAGAAAAAAGGTCATGATTGTAAAATTGAAGAAAATTGCTTAAGTATGATCTAAAAAAGGGTAATTAAAAAAATTTGGCTTTTTTGGCCATGAACATATTTCTCAAATTTGCGTCGCGACTTAAAAAGCTTAAGAATCACTGTGCTACAATACTACATACATTCATTAATTAAAAATTACAACTCTCTTTTTTATTATAGATCATTTTATAGTACATTTCATTTTTCTTCTTTCTTTTTTCTTTTAGTTTGAAAATATTATAATTTTGAATTTTTAACCCTCTCTCCCCCTTAATTTTTGATTGTTCACATATTATTTTCACTCAATATTTGACAAAAATTGATTCGCGATTGAATCAAATGTAGAAAACATTCGATTAATTTTCATTCTCTCTAGCCCCTACACTTAAAAAATTAAAACATAATAATAAAAGTTGAGCAAGATAAGAGGTTAGGTTTTACAAAAAAAGAAATAAAACAAAATTGAGTTTTGAATTATTTCTTTTTTTTGTGAAACCTACCTCGCATCTTGCTCAAGTTTTATTATTATATTAAAATGTTTCACCTAAAACCAACACCTAACTCCTTAAAAGTGATTAAATTTAAAACAGTTTGACACCATAACTAAATTTCCATAAGATTCCGTTCTTGTCTTATGTTATTTGTGGATTCTATAATCCTATAATCCATGTGCGTCCGCAGGTGGGGAGGAGCAAGGGGCACTTGCCCCCCCCCCCCCCTTGGATTGATTGATTAAAAAATTTTTTAGACAAAAATAGACAACAAATTTATTAAAGTAAAGAGAAAATAAAGAGAAAGTAACTAAGCTGATACTGATCTCGTTTTACTGGGTAATTATTTTTATATTTTCTATATTAATTATTTTATGTATCACTGTATGTTGTGAGCCAAAAGTTGTTTTGAACATAAGTATTTTTATTATGTATATTTTTTAAGGCGAATATGTTAAAGGACGTTAGTTCATTGTTTAAGAGTAGTCTACCGTTATCCAGGTACAGTGTAAACTTGTCAAAATGTTGATGTTTACATTGAAAAATAGTCAAATAATGTTACTTTTATTTTAAATCACGTTGTGTTAGCATAAAGAAAGTGTGAGTGTGGTTTAACTTAGCGTTGCTACATCCTTCGAAATTGTGCAAACTGAATCGTCAAAAGTTTAAGGATACAATGTGTACTATTAATCAGGTATACCACATTGATAATTTTGAAAGTGAAGCCTTGAGTTGGTTTGATTTTTGGAAAACGCGAGAATACAAAAGTAGCCAAGATTTTATCGACTTGTTTCCTTTTACAAAGTTTTATCCGGTGGTCAGGTATGCCTTACTAGTTTTGCTAACATTAACAGCAACAAGATGTACGGTGGAGTGGCACATTACGTCGTGTAAAAACATGGCTTAGATCTACAATGTCAGATGAACGTATGTCTGGGTTGTGCATGTTAAGCATACACAGAGACAAAGTGAACTGAAACAAAAATGACTTTATGGACAAAATCGTAGATGTGTGTGGTAGCGAGAACAAAAGACTACAGTTCTTTTTTAAAGAATAAATTTTATTTTAAATTTATGTTGTAATATTTTTTCTTATATACATATATTACGTTTTTTTTTTGTTTTTGTTTTTTTTTTTATTATTTGAAGAGAATTTTTACAATCAGTCAATAAAATTTTGACTATAAGTAAAATTTATAAAATTTATACATTCAAGCAACACAATTATATCCCATTCACACACTTGAGAGGTTATTCTTCCAGTGAAGGATCCCTCAATTAAATTTATTAGTCCAGCTGTATGTGGCAGAACGTTCTTCCATGTCCAAAATGTGGTATTTTTTAAGTCTCCTTAGAGTTAAACTGTTGTCCAAAAGAGTGATGGCTGATGAATTCGAATGATCTTCCAATTTTTTGATATGTTTTTTATACTGATCAAGGATGACTTTTCTGACCGATGGAACGATAAGGTCGTTGTGTATGCTAGCATTGGTGACATACCATGGAGCGTTGACGATATTTCTTAGTATTTTGGATTGAGTCCTCTGTATTATACTAATGTTTGACTCGCTGGCAATTCCCCAGATTTGACAAGAATATGTCCAAATTGGTTTAAGAATTGATTTGTATAGCAGTACCTTAGATTTTAATGCCAATTGAGAATTTTTCCCAAGAAGCCAGTACATCTTTTTGTATTTTAAATTTAATTCATTTCTTTTTTTAATTATGTGCTCTTTCCAAGTTAATCGTGAATCAAGATGCAATCCCAAATATCTGACCGAGTCGCCACTTGGAATAATTCTCGAATTTAAATATACAGGAGGGCACGAGATTCTTTTGTTTGTAAATGAAATATGTGTAGATTTTGATTCATTTACATGAATTCTCCATCTGTGTAGCCAGTCTTGAATGATGTTGAGACTTTCTTGTAGTTTATTTGACGCTGAGACAGGATCGGGATTTGTAATCATCATAGCGGTATCATCTGCATACGTTGCGATGAATAAATCTTCTGAAGTTGGTATGTCGGCAGTATATAGAGAATATAGAAATGGCCCGAGAATACTGCCATGAGGAACTCCTGATCTAATGGGATGATATAGTGAAAATTCATTTTCGATCTTTACCTGGAACCATCTGTCTTCCAAGTATGATTTTAGTATCCAATAGAAATGGTCTTATATTACGTTAATAAAAAATTTGTTGCTACAGTATGCCCTTCATTACTACAGTGTCCTGTCCGTTCGTTCACCATACAAATACGCTACAGTAAATTAAAACTACATTAAAACATTACTAAAAATTTTAAATTTAGGGAACGAAGAAAAGATTATTTTTATTACAGACAAAAGGATCAGCCGGGGCTCGAACCCGGGATCTTTGCATGTGTACTGCAATGCTTTGTCATAAGAGTATTAGCTCCTATATCCACTAAGCTACTGATCCCTGAACCCAAACTAATACCTTTTGTCTATATGAATTATGGAATTTCTTTTTAATCCTCTCCTCGTTCATTTTTCGTAGCGTAGGCCTTGATTCATTAATTAAACAATTAAAAATACTTACTAAAAATATTTTGCCCCCACCCACTAGAAAAATTTTTACGGGCGCCCATGATCCAGGCAAACAGAGAGAGAAAAAGGTGAAAAAGTGAAATCAATATAAATTTCAGTAAAGTCCTATTTTATCTAGCTAAGTAAGATGAAAAGGCGAAATCATGGGATCGTTGGGTTTTGTTACGATGGTGTTTTATAGATGTTTGTTGTAGTTCCACAATAATACTTTATAATGATTGTTGTTGTTCTTCCAGTAAAGCCGAATGACAGATCCGAGTGAATCCTGGGATGGAAATGGTTTTATTTCTCGTTGCACATCTAATTTCCTGCCCAGTTTCCCTTTCGTCCTTAATGTTTTGCAATTTCTCACTCTCTCTCTCCCACTTCCTATCCCTAACTTTATGAAACTCGTTCCGGGAAACAGGCGTTAAAATTCCAAATGTAATTTGAAAATGAATTTTAGAATGCACGCTCAGTTTAATAAGAAAATGGGAAATGATGAAAACACTTTCGGTTGGAGGGAAAAAAAAGAAGGGAATAATAATTTAATGTTAATAATTTCACACCTTAATAAATATATTAAACTCTCCAGCATATTGTACAGGGTAATTCACATCACTCATGTCACCCTTTATTTTCTTACTAGAACGCGATTGGAAGGTGTCGAAATAATTTAATTTATTAATTTTTAATAGGATCGTACGGAGTTGAACCAGAATTTAAATCAAACGCAAGGTTTTTTAATTAAATCGGCCAAAGGTTTCGTCAATGATTGGCGACTTCCTCGATGGCTGATTTTATAAACTTATTTGGCATGAGTTCTTACTACAAGAAAAAACATTCCAAAGAGTGTGTCTTCATCGAATCATTCAATTTGTTATCAAAACAATATAATACATTAAAAATGTATGTTGTAATTGTTCTTCATTATAATAATTATATAAAAATCAAACATTGAAGAAAAATCTAGGGCGTTTCTTGAAAATAGATATCTCAACAAAAACACTTGTTTAAAAAAAGGCCAAGTTCGATTAATAAAATCCGTTTGCCAAAAAAAGTAGTGAGATCTAATGTGATGCCAAGTTCAACATCATCAATTTATTAAATGAGTCGAGAATATATTAGTAACTTCAATTAAAACGCATTTTTTTCATTTCACATGTCCCTCTATATTTTTTATTGATTTCACATTTTTTACCAGTATGCCAAATTTCAGCATTCTAGGTTCATTGAATTTTTAGTTTATGTTAATTAAGTCTATAAATTTCACCCCTTCATTTCGGGCCTTGAAGAAGAAAAAGTTTTGATTTTTTCAATTTCTTCCTTTATTAATGTGTCAAGCTATACCAGTATGCCAAATTTCAGCATTCTAGGTTTATTGAATTTTTAGTATATGTTAATTAAGTCTATAAATTTCACCCCTTCATTATAGTTCCTGAAGAAGGGAAAGTTTCGATTTTTGGATTTTTCCCATTAATTGTACCCCAAACTCTACCTGCCTGCCAAATTTCAGCATTCTAGGGTTAGCGGAAGTATTCTAGAATTTTGATGAGTGAGTGAGTGAGTCAGTCAGTCAGTGAGTGAGTGACGAAAAAGCCTATCTTTGGCTTCTTGTAACTTGGATGGTATAAACAGTAGAAATATGAAATTTTGTAATTTAGTTAAGCTTATGGACCAGTATTATGGAAAATTTTTTCAGCCATGTAGAGTTTTCCATAACGAAGTTACAGAGGCGTCAAAATGGCCTGAGTTGTTTCCTGTAAAGGGTGGTCTGGCAGTGCACACATCCCCGCTCGAATCGAACTTGGCTGGGGCACTACCGTGCCCCCAGATAATGGTGGATGAAAGATTTTTTTTCCATCTATTTTCAAGAAACGCCCGAGATTTTTATTCAATTTTTGATTTTTATATAATTTTTATAACAAAGAACAATTAGAATTGTTTTTTTTCTTCTTCTTCTTTATTATAGGCGTATCGCCTGTTCTTCTACATATGCCTCACGTTTCAATGGTAGAGGACGCCCAGCTTTCTTTCCTCCTCTTCGGCGGTCTGCCCCTAGGTCTTTTGTCTGCTGGCCTTCCATCGAGGGCTATTTTGATTAGTCCTTCCGCGTTGGCTCTATCCACATGTTCCTTCCAGTACCGCCGGCGATCTTTTGTCCATTTGACGATATCTTGGAGCTCACAGTCTTCTCTGATATCCTTGCTCCTTACTTTGTCTCATAGTGTTAGGTCTTGTATAGTGTTAGACCTTAGCGTCTTCATCTCCGTTGATCTTAGGAGCTTCTCCGTTCTTGTTGTGTCGGCTAGGGTCTCAAAAGAGTAAGTGATGGTAAGTCTTACAGCTGCTTTATAGATCTTCACCTTTGCCTCAGTGTTCATAAATTTGCTCCTCCAGACAATGCCCTTAAGGCATCCTGATATCCTGGCACCTCTAATTGTTTGATCCCTCACCTCATTATACAGGTTGCGATCTTGGCATCCAAGATATTTGAATGTCATTATCTGTTCAACCTTCCTATTTTTGAATTCAAGTTTGCAGCGAATTGGTTCTTTTGAGAGGACAAGCGATTTTGTTTCCTCGACAGAAACTTTCATATTCAATTTCTCCGCGATCTTGCCAAATTGGTGGAGGAGTCTCTGTAGATCGTCTTCAGATTCAGTAATAAGAACAGCGTCATCAGCGTAGCAAACAATATTAATATTTTTTATCCTAGATTGTAGTCTTGCATTCCTTTAATGTATGAAATTAATTCATCCATGATTAGATTAAAGAGAGTAGGACTTAAAGAATCCCCCTGTCTTACTCCAGATAATGTTCTTGTAGGTTCGCTGAGACCGTCTTCCGTCATGATTTTAGTTTCGGTGTCGAAATTAATATGCCTAATTAGTTTTTTTTTAATGTTTTATATAGTCTTGATAACAAATTGACTGATTCTGTGAAGACATACTCTTTGGGATGTTTGTAGTAAGAACTCATTACAAATCAGTTTATAAAATGAGCCACTGAGGAGGTCGCTAATCAGTGACGAAACGTTTGGCCAATTTAATTAAAAACCTTGCGTTTGATTTAAATTCTGGTCCAACTCCCTACGATCCTTTTAAATATTTGATTATGGATGCGAACAATTAAATATTGAACATTGAACTAACTTTTAATGAAATTACCTTTTTCTGGAACGAAATGGAAGTACATAATCTCCATTTGGATACAATTTCAAAAATAGAAATAGGTATATCATCTAGGATTTTCAAAAAGGAAGTATTTTTATATTAAAAAAAAAATTGATTTTACTTAAGTAAATAAATCAGTCGTCGCGACGTCTGTTCCAATTGTCGCTATATTTTAGTCCCATGCAAAACAAGTCGAATATATTTAGATCACGAAAAGTGTTCAATAAATCAAAACTAAAGGGACCACCGAGTTAATTATTTGTCGTATATTTCAACGCTAAAATTAGATTACAAGAATTCAAATTTTAATTAAATATTATTTTTCTTTATAGAAGTGTGAGATCATTGAGGTGAGCGTATGCATAAATATGCAATATTTAAACTAAAAAATTTCAATTAATGTTATCACTACCCTAGTAGCACAATGTTTCAAACTATACAGTGCCTATATAGTGCCTATATAGCACCTACATAGTGCATATATAGCGCCTATGCGGTGCCTGTATAGTGCCTACATAGTACCTATATGGCGCCTATGTAGTACCTATATAGCGCCTATATAGTACCTATATGGATTCTCGGAATCTATATAGGCACTATGTAGTTACTATATACAGTAGAAGTCCGATAGTCCGGCATGTTCGGGACCGGCTCGGTGCCCGACTACCGGAAATTCCGGTCTATCGGGCGGTAATTATAAGAACAATTAGGTTAATAATTAAACTAAAAATACAGTATTCAAATACATACAAGAAAGTTTATTTTACATTTCATATAATGTATGTACACGTACTGTAAAACATATTTCACTTAGATTTAAAAAAGTCACGAATGTCTTTTTGTTTTCTTGACTTATGGCGTTTAGTATAAAATGTATTTCTAATGATATGGAAATCAATAATTTTTGAAGCACTGTAGCTAGTACTAGCCTCAGCAAAAGAGATAAACTTATTTAGTGATTCTGCAGCTTCTGCCAAGCTGATTTTTTCCTTTTCTTCCGTTTCGGCATCTGAGTCACTATCTTCAAGATTTTGAGTAGGCTGAGGGTTTACTACAATGTTGATAATGTCCTCATCGGTTAGTTCTTGTTCAACAGGCTCATTCTCGTCGATTAAAAGCCACTCTTCTACCTCATCTTCAGGCAGGTTTTTCAAGGAATTTCAGCACTTCTAACGACATCCAAAACTTTGGTCAGAGCGTCTTGATGGTTTTCTTCCGCATCAGTCTGTAGAGTTAGGTCAGATGCAGGGTTTGCAGCTGACCGAGCGCTTCCGGATGATCTCGAAATACCCCGAAAACTTCCAAATAGCTCTCGACCGTTTTTATTTGCTTTAAAGACACATTTTTGGAGAAAACCAAAATTTTTACAATTTTCCGGAGCGATGCCGGACTATCGGGCATTCCGGACTGTTGAATGCCGGACTAATGGACTTCTACTGTAGTTTGAAACATTGTGCTACTAGGGTAGTACCTACTCCAGAGGTCTCCAATCCTTTGGATTACACGGACCACATTTGAAGAAAAAAAAATTGCCCCGCGCCGCAGATAATTCTACATATTTTGTTAATAATAAAAAAAAAGATAGCATAATAATCTTTGATTTCTATTTGTTCAGAATTTTTGTTTTAAATCATTAAGCGCATCAAAAAGTTTTAATTACTGAAATAATAAATATTTTACAAAATGGAAATATGAGATGAAAAAATAAGAACTTTTTATTTTTCTACCTCATAGTAAATGAGCTTCTAATATAATTTAATATATTTGTTTTTGTACCATAAATCTTCCTTTAAAATGTACTTTATCTGACATTTCTATGATAAAATATATAGAAGCTATATCTATAAAATTAAAGGATTTTCGTGGCGTTTCACTACAAACTCACACAGCATTCCCTTAGTAATATAGAAAAAAAATCAAGTTTTTAAATAATTATTCTCAATGTTAAGGTAGTTGTTTCAGCATATGGGTTCTCTTAGGATTTTTATGAAATTTAGACAGATTATTATTTAAATACTTCTGCATCGATTGGTGGCAAAACGAAATTTATGAACAATATAGTGCCGGAGATAGTAAATTCCAAAGATAGAGTTTTTCGGACCCTTATAGATTGTTGCACTATACGGGATATCGGAAAGATTACATACATATCTATATATATAAAATTAAGGTTTTGTCTGTACATTGGTCCAAATCACGCTAAATTTTGGTTGCACACGTTTCAAGCAAAGTTATGAACGAAAAAACCCTCAAACAAAGTCCTGTATGTCTGTAAGTTTGCGTGGTTTCTGTGAAAAGTTGCTCACAATTCACGTAAAAACGGCTGAAGGGATTATTATGAAATTTCATATTTGCATCAGATGTCTTCTAACTTACGTTTTTAGCTATATAACGTTTTGATATTTGAAACCCAAAAGGGGGTTTGGGAGGCGCACGAATGAAAATTATCAAAAAACTCCTAAACTATTAACTCTACGGCAAATTTTATTATGTGCACAGTTGTAGGGGATGTAATTTCTGACAACTTTTGTTTAAAAAAATTCCACCAAAAAACCACCTAAATAGGGAGGAGGGTCAAAATATGAAAATTCTTTCTCTTGGACCAAACTCAACCAAAGCACGGGGTGGGGTTCAGGATGGGTGTGAGGTGGTGGTGTGGAAGCGGGGGTTGGGGTGCTGGGTGGGTTTCGGACGTGAGGGTAGGGTTGGGTGTCCAGGGGGCATGCCCCGTGGCTAACAAGAGAGCCGCCGAAGGCGGGCCTTGCAGCTAGTTTAATTATAATTATGAAACTCTTCTTACCAGTGTTATAAATAACTAATCCAACATTAAACAATAACTAATACATTTTTTTAAAAATTTAAATTAATAGTTACAACACAATTTCTGACATAATAATTAATAAAGAATGAAAAATTTACACTAAAAACAAGCTGGCAACAACGCATTTATTTAACCTAAAACGTGGATTAACTTTAGTTCTTTTTTGACGTTTTTTCGATTCAGCCTCTGTCGCAACAGCTTTCAATGGCTTATTAAGAACTTTTTGTTTTATAAATCGATCTTTATAATGTACTTTATCTGAAATTTCTATGATAAAATATATACAAGAACAGACAGTGTTGCCAAATTTGTCAAACAAGCACGGGATTGGCTATAAGTTTATAAAACAGCAAAAAGTTTTGGGCTTATGAATTATGAATCCTTATTGTCTGTTCTATTTACTCTAGCATTAACAAAGAGAAACAAAGAGGTTGTCCTCTGCTTGATGCAAATAAATAATATATATATATATATACAGATATATCATCTCGATATATGTGTGTATGTTTATTTGCATCAAGCAGAGAACAACCTCTTTGTTTCTCTTTGTGAATCAACAACTCTGCTACTCTCGGCAAAACAAAAACTTTTCAATTAACTCTCGCATTAACTTTTTGCTAGTATTGTCGCGATACAACTACCTTAATACGTTTCAAAAAAAATAATCAAAAAATACAAAATTAGATTTCTAGTGAATCCAACCAAGTAATAACATTTTGTATTTTTCGGAAAAATGTTTTAAAAAACGGAAGCAGTAAATAATAGTAATCATTTAATGGAGACTATCGATTACTAATAGATATCAGATCTCGTTCAACCAATGTGAGTGAATTATCTCCAGAATTATTTATAGATCTGGGAAAGGGGGAAGCGGGGTTGGGAAGAGGGGTGGGGAGTTCTCATGCAAAATTAGTTCAATCATTTACAGTTGCTAGCAAGGACACGGGGGTCAACGCCAAAATAAATCTCAATTTGAACGCTTCCGATATAGTTGAAGTATTTTGAATACCACAAAATAAATGCTAAAATTTAAACTTATTTAAAGTGATGCAAGCAAGCCATTGAATATCCCCCACCTGTTTATTTAAATCTATCGTCAACTCTGAAAATATAAATAAATTATTCTATACCGTTTTACTTTTACTTATAAGTGAATTATTTAAATCTACAAAGAGAAACAAAGAGGTTGTCCTCTGCTTGATGCTGATGTTTTAAATTCTAAACTGGCTATCAGTGAAGAAACATCAAATTTTCAATATCCATACGGTATTGATTCCATGAAATACAATATCTACTCTTATTAAATGAGCAACAATTGTATATTTATTTATATATTTATTTGTTTATATATTTGTATCTTGGTTATATTTTGAAAACGACTCTACCGATTTTGATGAAATTCACGGGTTATGGGGTTTTTGGGGTGACAATTCGATCTGTCACGGTCTCATCTTGGACAAAATTGTTTTTGATGTTTTTTTTTCGTAATCAAATTAATTATTCTCAGCTAGACAAATCCCATTCTTAGGATTTTCAAAAAGGTCTCCTTTTTCGTTTTGTACCCAGGCACACAATGGGTTGCCTTATTTCATTGTTCTAAAAGGCCTTGAAGAAGTATTGTATTTGCGGTTTGTTGTTCTCCCTAAACGTTAGAATTATTAATAAACGTTTTATAATTGTTTAAAAAGAACCTTATTTATTTAATAGAATAAAAAAATAAACAAGAATTTATTTAAAAATATCTTTCGCACAAGCAGGTCTCAATTTTCTGAAAAAATAACACAGTGGTCGAATACATTATATATATTTGTATTTTTTTTTAATTTGAAAACGGCTTTCGAATAAAAATCGACCTTTTTACCAGAATTTTAAATTAAAAATAATATTATAACAAAGCTTTTAACTGAAGGAAGAAGTTACCGAGCATCGCTCGGTGCCTCCAGGTACTTTATAATTAAAAAAAAACTGATGATGAAGACCAAGTCTTCGAAACTATAGTCTCAAACAAATAAATAATATATATACAGATATATCATCTCGATATATATGTGTGTATGTTTATTTGCATCAAGCAGAGGACAACCTCTTTGTTTCTCTTTGTGAATCAACAACTCTGCTACTCTCGGCAAAACCAAAACTTTTCAATTATCTATAAAAAAAAATTAAGCGAAACTATGGCATTTTGGACTACAAAAAACTATAATTTATGCTTTACGATTTACGAGATATTAATTATTTTGTCAAAATGTCTGTTAGCGAGTGGTGAACGGCGACCTAATATCGTGTACACCTACCTCCACTTCCACGTAGAAGACAATAGATGAAGTGGCATTATCTAATGAATTCCAAAATAATTCCACATAATTCCAAAGACGTACACTTAATTCCAATCGCGGTTCACCCCTCGTTACGTTACCAAATTTTATGTACGCTGTAGCTCAAAAACAAGTGTGAATATCAGAACGAAATTTCACATGTAGTTTTGGTGTATTAATATTAAGATCTGATTAGATTTTGGTTGAAATGGATAACTTGAAATAATGAACTTAAATAAATTTTTATAATTTTTCTAACTAATATATTCAAATATTATTTTCACTCAATATTTGACAAAAATTCCCTACATTTGATTCGTGATTAAATGCTAATAGACCGAGCGCTCTGGACTGGAAGATTAAATATATAACATCTGAGATTTCAAATTCACTTGGTGATCCATCCGAATGTCTAGCGGGCTATACGCGAAATGACGTTGGATTGTAGCTAAATGGATCATATCTTTTTCTCTCTTGGTCCAGACTTAAGACTCCGCAGACTCCAATGGCGTAATCCGCAGTAGTCTCGCAATAAATATCTTTTTCAAATAAGCCTGGTCAAAAACAATTCTCATTGATATAGCAATTATTCTTTGTTAGAAAAATTATAAAAATTTATTTAATGAAAATTAAGTTCCAAAATATTGTTTTTTCTTCTGAATTTCTACTTTTCATTATCATTGGACCTTGAGTCTTTCCATTAATTCTCCATATATTGAAAGCTTAACTTTATTGCAAATAAGTATGGCTTCAAAGTTTCAAATAAATTGCTCGGAATATTATACCTAGTCCTACCATTACCATTTAATAACGATTCTATTTTAAACTTTAGAAATTCTAATTACTCATTGTCTGATGTTATAAATGATTGATGTTTTATTTGAACAGACGAATTTTTTTGTTTCACTTTGACGTGTGAGATTATTACTCTGCTGATATCGCGATGAAGTGTTTTTCGTCGTATATCAAGTTGGAAGAAGGGCTAGATAGATGTTCCTTGAATCGATCACTGGTCTCATGCAATCTATTTTTCGGATATTGACAGAAAATGACGACAACATTTGAAGGAAAAATTGATAAAATAATTATTTTATTAAAATATCAAAATCATTAATAAAAAGTAAGTAAAATTTCAAGGTAGGTGTCACAAAATAACTCAAAACACAATATATTTGTTACTTTTTAACCGACTTCAAAAAAGGAGGAGGTTCTCTATTCGACTGAATTTTTTTTTTTTTTTTTTGTGCCTATGTTACCTCATATCTCCGCCAATTGTCAACCGATTTTGAAAATTTTTTTGCATTGGGTCTAGTCTAGCTTCCGATTGGTCCCATTTTTTTTCGTTTTTTTTTCGTTTTTTTTTCATAGGTATTAGACCTTTTTTATTAGGTTTGTTTAGACCTAACCTCTTTGTTTATGAACCGATTTCGATGGTTCTTTTTTTATCCGAAAGGGGGTGTCTTAGGGATGGTGTCATATTAATTTGGCCAAGTTCTGATGATATGATCACTATTAATAACATCACTAAAAAAGAAAAATAAAAATAATTTTTAAGAAAAAAATAAAACCGACTTCTAAAAAATTAAATGCAACAAATAAATTACACTAAAAGGTATAAAATAATTATTATCTTATTTAGTTACAACTAAACGACGAAATATTAACACGAAATTACTTTTTGAAGTCGGTGCCAAACATATACCTTTTATGAATCGCACTCGACGGATCTTACTTAGTACGTTTGGCGGGAACGCTCGCTTATAGGCATAGTTTGTTTGGTACCGACTTCAAAAAGTAATTTCATGTTAATATTTTGTCGTTTAGTTGTAACTAAATAAGATAATAATTATTTTATACCTTTTAGTGTATTTTATTTGTTGCATTTAATTTTTTGAAGTCGGTTTTTATTTTTTTCTTAAAATTTTTTATTACCATCCAGGGTATTAATTAATAGAGATCGTGGTGTTGGTGCAAGGTTAAACATCTTACCAAGTATTTTTATCCAATAATTTTAAAAGATGTTTCACCAAGTACCAACACCAAATTCCTTAAAAACTATTAAACATCTTTAATAAAGATAAAAGTAAATAAATATTTTATGAAATATTAATTTACTATGAGTTGGATTTTCTAGGTCACTTGTTTCACGTTAAAAATTAAAAAAATAAAAGAGGTAAATTTTTTCAATATAATATATATATATATATACTTAATGCCAACCCCCTTCCATTTGATGGAAGAGGCCTATATTCAGCAGTGGATTGTCGCTATCGACAGGCTGATGATGATGATGATGATGATGATGATATATATATATACTAGCTGTACCCGGCGTGCCTCCGGCACGCCTGTCCCAGCTAGGCCCTCCGGGCGGGTTGCCCTGGCGGGCGGCGTCTCGGAATGAAAGTATGAGGTGTCCAAAATTGATTACCTTTTATGTAAATTGTTTTTTTTTTATATATATATATATAGCTGACCCGGCCACGCGTTGCTGTGGCTAAAGTTTTTGTTATATTACATTATAGTAAACAATCTAAGAGGAACGATAAGAGAACATCAGTCACGGAGTCCACTATGCTTTTTCACACAGATAGTATTTGTAAAAAAATATGGTGATATCCTTATTTGACTTTCTACTACTATAACCCTTTAGTACAATGAAATTATTTACGAACAAAGACGAAAATGTTGATGTTGGTATACAAATTCACTGGATTGAGATTTGAAGGGGAAGTTACGTTGAACACAATTAATTAAAATGTTCTTACACTTGATATTAAGCAGAAATCAATACAAAATAAAAATTTATTGAAATTATTGTTCCTAAATATTTTTTAATAGAGGTTAAATAAAAACAATAAAAAAAAATATTTGTACAACTATTGAAAAAGTGTAGGAAATTGTGTATCATTTTTGCATTGACATTTTAATTAAATTTTATAATTATGTGATAATACTTACATACATATATTCAAATTAAATTATAAAGTTTTGATCAATGAAGCACAAATAAGTAAAAAACAGGATTAATTTCACTGTATTATCTTCATTATAATATGAATGCAATTTACACTTCAGTCTAAGTAACACGTGGCCGGCTATGCTAACACCAAAAATTTAAAAAGTGGAAATAATTGAATTATACGGTATTTCGTTCACTACAAAATAAATTTAATTAATTTTATAGCGTCAACAACACGTGGTAATTATGCTGTTAAAATGTAGCTTATATGACACGTTCGTAGATTTACCATAGCAGCGCCATCTATTGATTACTTACTCAACCCAGTCGAAAGGTATCGACATCTGTTAGAATCATTTGGAGTTAACAGATAATTGTGACTGTCAAATAATAACAGACAAATAATTAGCAATAAATTAAAATTGCGACTATAATTTGAGATTTAAACTATCCTATCTCTCAAGTTGGATCGAACTGCACATGGTGTGCGAATTTTATTATAATCGGTTCAGTGGTTTAGGAGTCCATTGAGGACAAACATTGTGACACGAGATTTATATATATTAAGATTAAGATATATATATATTTCGGGCTATCAACCCATCTTCAGGAAGTACAGAAAATAACTGAGTGACCTAGAAATCCAACTAATAGTAAATGAATATTTCATAAAATATTGATATAAATAAACTTTTATTTGAAACTTTTTTTTCATATAATGCACTGTTTTTGAGTTATAAGACTGTCTCAAGATAAAAAACTCAGCCGGTATATATAATAAGTAATAAGGCAATTACTTAATTGATGTTATCCTTGTGTTCTTTTTTTTACATTATTGAATAACTCAAGTACTTTCTTATTCATGCAATTTTTTAGAGTCGTCTTGGGACTCACCCTTAATTCGCGCTCTTCTTTTTTCCAATTACATTTATACTCTTATTATAAAATGATATTTTTCGTCTTTTTTAATAAGATTTTTTCATGAATAATAATTAAATATATAATAATCATTTCTTATTCGTTCATTTAAATCTCTTACGAATATTCGATACACTTTTCTGTCCAATTAGTGTGGATTCATAAAATTTTTAGGACTGAAATTTATTCGATAAATACATTTAAGAAGTTGGTTGTTATTTTTATTACTGATTAAATTTTACTATTTATAGCCAGTGATATTGCTCCATAAAAGTTATTTTTTTCGTTTTCATTACCTTTGGACTTACCTTTTAGCTCTGATTAACCTGAATTTTATCCCCCGTGTCAATTGATATTTAATGGTGTTTTTTATTGAAACATTTATCTTTTAACCTACCTATATCGTAAATAACAAAAGATTTAGCCCTTTGCGATTTTTATAAATTAACACGCTGTCAGCTAGAGCTCCGGCCAGACTGCAGTTTGGTTCTACGAACATATTTTTGAGTTTTCTATTTAAACATAAGATCTTATATTAGATGTTTTTTCTCGGAGACGGGCTTATAGATATAAAACTGTCGGCAGTCCAAGAATAAATAAAAAGATGATTCCCAATAAAAGAAGAAGCTTGAGTTGTTTACCAAAAAAGAATTTAGTCTTTTTGATTTTAATTCGATTCTTCCACGTTTTCAGTAGAGGTTGTCATTAATATTCAAAACATCAAAAATAGAATACAATAAGGTTATTCCTCTAGAATTAGAGAAGAATAGATCGTTATTTTTTATTTTAACCGATTCCTCCACTTCTTCAGCAATGATTACCAATAATAACCGAAACGTCGAAAATCCAATATAGAATGGTTATTCCTCAAGTACTAGATCAGAATCAATCGCTAATTTTGATTTTAACTCGATTCCTCTATGTCACAGCAAAGGTAACGGATAAGAAAACAACGCAGTTGCTATGGTTACTTATAAAATTTCCTCCCAAATTTTTAGCACTTCACAGAAAGAAACCTATCTATTCTTACTTAAGCAAGGTTAAATGAGCAATATTAAAATGGTCAAATGAATAAATTTTAAAGAATTAAAATAAAGTACTATCTTAATCAAGAGTAAAGTACTTTAAAATATAATTTTACTAAAAACTTTATACAACCTTTTTTGTGGTCCCCAAGGTACTTAATTAGGATATTAAATTTCATCAAAATTGGTTAAGTCATTTTTAAGATATTTAGAAAAAACTAAAACAGTACTGAAATAAAGTACTAATATTTGTGGCCGATATGTACCAAAAACTAATCATCGCTTCATTTTGTTAAAATAATGATATTTTTTTAATTTAATTTCAATCGGTGCAACGGTGTGGCAAAAATCGTGGACGGAAAAATGGAACATCCATCCAATCACCCGCACAGACTAAATGAAAAAATCGCACTTTTTGGCCTCTGAACGAGGCCCCATGTAATTTTTGGCAAAACCGTCACGTGCTAAAATTCAACCTAATTTAATACTACAATTTGTGACTTTAATTGAGTCCATGGGTTTCGTAGTCTTTACCTGCCCTTTGAAGTCGCGCTTGACGCGAGACCGATTACAATACTTTCCCCATCCTTCACATTGGATAAAGTAAAAATTGTGAGGTGTTGATTTCAATGATAATTTTTTTAATTGTTCTATGGCGAGGCGGGATTATGATTGTTTGGAAACTTGAAAACTTAAACTTCCAATGGACATTACAAAAGTCACCCTCAGGGCTAATAACTCCGCTCTGCTGCCTGTTATTACCCATAAGTATCTATTATTCACTATCATACTCATATATTTCCAACATATAATTAATATTTTTTCTTGTTAGATTAAGCACAAAAAACTTTTATTTAAAATATTCAACCACCATTTGAATACAAAAAAACATTTTTTTTCTCTCTCTTTTTTTCGTCTAATGTATGTAATTATTGTACATATTGATTAGATTTGTAATTGAGACGAGTAAATGATATAACAAACGAAAATACAATTTGTCATATTATACAGGCTCTGATTTTAAACTCGGCTTCCGTATTGAATGGAATATTTGGTTCCTTTTGAAATAAAACCCTTATTCAAATTAAATATCTTTACAGGAATATTGTTAACAAGATCAAAAAACGTTATTTTACCCTCGATGTTACTTCTATCTCTTCCTCGTTTAATATTTTTCTCAAACGTTTCAAAATAAATTGGCCACTTCGCCTTGCTTGTTATTCATAAGAAAACTAAACAAGCTAATCAAGAATGTTGTATTTTTATTAACTATCTCTTTTAGCAATTCATCCCTCCTTTTTTTTCTTGCAACCAAATTTTTCCACCCTCTCCATATTCCATAGGCTTTATATTTTTTTAACATAAATATTCTCCATATTAATTCAATACTCTATCAGTTTGCTATAACGCTCTTTCCTCAAGAATTAGTGTAATAGATTTGGCTTCTCATCCTAATAGAGTGACTAAAGAAATTAAAGAAAATACGCTATGTTATAATTAAGCTTTAAAGTTTAAAGTTTATTAGTTTGTTATTTACAGAATTTATCTTCACTTAACATATTACCTATTGTATCTCTCTGTTCCTTCTACATTAGGTATGTATAATATTATTTTTAAACCAATTTGTAAAGGCCTCTTGCCGTCGAAAATAAAATAAAAAAAAAAAATATGAGGTGAACCCCTTCTAAATACTGATCTTTCTCCCCATGAATCTCCTCCTATCTCTGCTATCATATCTTGAATAGATAACACTACTCGACACAAATTTCTCCCCGTAAACCTAACAATTGATTCCAGTAGAGTTTAATACGCTGATTATCATGCAATTTCCTGATTTTTTACAACACGTCAGAGTTTTGAGATATTATTTTTCGGCGGCCCTCTTGATAGCCAGGGTGGACGCCCCCTGGACCCCCAACCCACGAACCCCCACTCCCCCTCGGACTATGCCCAACCCCCGAAACCCCTTCAGCACCCCCCGCACCATGCACCCGTGCCCAACCCCCGCTCCCACACCATTACCCGCACCCCACCGACCTCGGACCCCGCACTCCACCCCGTGCCCTCCAATCCTGCGCACCACACCCCATCTAGCAACTGGACCCCCTGCACCCCCACCCTACTTCGCCTCACCCCCTCACCCCACCCGCATTCCAACCCGCGCACCCCATACCCTAACCCATGCCCATTCCATTCCACCCGCGCACCCACCCTCCACACCCAGTTTTTGCATTTCTAGCCTTCTAGTGACCCACAGATTATGTATGCAAAATTTGGTTGAGTTTGGTCCAAGAGAAAGAATTTTCATTTTTTGAGCCTCCCCTCCATTTTGGGTTCTTAGTTTTTCCATTTCTATCTCTCTAGAGGCCCAGTGATTATGTATACAAAATTTGGTTGAGTTTGCTCCAAGGGCAAGAATTTACATTTTTCACCCCCCCCTTTGGGTGGGTTTTTGGGGAAATTTTTTTAAACAAAAGTTGTCAGAAACCACATACCCTACAACTTTGTTTATTATAAAATTTGCCGTAGGGTTAAGAGTTTAGGAGTTATTTGATAATATTCATTCGTGCCCCCCCAAACTCCCTTATGGGGTCAAAATATCAAAACGTTATATAGCTAAAAACGTAAGTTAGAATACATCTGATGTAAATATGAAATTTCATAATAATCCCTTCAGCCGTTTTTACGTGAATCGTGAGCAACTTTTCGCGGAACCCACGGAAACATACAGACATACAGACAGACAGGAATTTTGTTGAGGGTGTTTTTGTTCATAACTTTGCTTGAAACGTGTGCAACCAAAATTTGGCGTGATTTGGAGCAATGTACAGACAAAACCTTAATTTTATATATATAGATAGCTTCTCTTGATTTTCAAATTACCACTTGTTTTTAACTTAATCAGTATTTGAGTTAAAACTAAAAAACTAAAACTACATGATTATAAAAGAGGATTATAGATTTTTAGTTTATAATTCGAGTTCTAATTGAGCTAAATTCAAGTGATAATTTGAAAATCAAAGAGGATGCTATTTTCTATAAGTCAACCAAATATTTTGATTTCAAATATTTGTGTTTAATATTTAATGGGACTCGAAAATAGCTCAAAATGGGCTTTTTAGTCATTTTGGCCGATAGTATTTCAAAACTCTGAAGTGTTGTGTAAGATCGAGAAATTGCATGATAATCAGCATAGAAAACTCTACTGGAATCCATTGTTAGGTTTACGGGGGCAAATTTCTGTATAATTTTTGTCGAGCAGTGTAATTAACTTGTTTTAAATTTTATATCTCTAACTCTAATAGATTATTCAACACTGAAACTTAAGCAATCTGAACATGTACACATTGTACACTTTGAAACTACTAGTTTCCTGAGTTCAGTTTCCCCCAGTGCATTAAGTATAATATCTTATAAGATCTAATATTTTTCACTAATCTTGTTTAAAGTGTTAGGGATATTTTTGCGTTCTAAAGACCGTAAGTTTTTGTCAGAATTTAGAACATTAACTATAATTTTTTTGCAACGAAATTTTCTCTGGAGAGAGACGGACTGGTAGAAATTTTAATTGAAGGTAATGGAAGGCAGCCTCACTACCCCCTGGGCTGCCTTCCATTACCTTCAATTAAAATTAACTATAATAACTATCGAATTCTTCAATCAATAATTTAAAAATTTAAATTTAAACAATTTATTATTTTGGAATTAGAATTTAGTGATTATATATAAATATATATTTGGAAGGGGCTTTCATCACAGACCAATGACGCGCAGGAAGGGTCTAGGGTAATTTGACACTGTGCTGAAGGCTAGATGACGCCGGGCTATAGGCCCGGTCGATAGCTAGTAATACCTATAGGTTTAATTCAAAAGTTTTTATTTTACCGAGAGTAGAAGAGTTGTTGAATCATAAAAGAGATACAAAGAGGTTGTCCTCTGATTGATGCAAATAAACACACACACACATATAGTATATCAAATAAATATATATGATATGTATATTGTATATATATTATTTATTTTTTTGAAACTTTAGTTTCGAAGGCTTGGCCTTCATCGTCAGTCTTTTTTAATTATAAATATATACATGTTTAACTGGCTTCTCGCTTAAGTAAGAAAAAAATTTCAACATCCACGTGATAAATAAAATCCCATCAAAAATAATATTTATAAAAAAGACTGATGATGAAGTCCAAGCCTTCAAAACTATAGTCTCCAACAAATAAATAATATATATACATATATATTTATTTGATATACTATATTTTTGTATGTTTATTTGTATCAAGCAGACGACAACCTCTTTTTATCTCTTTATATTAATATATAAATCTCAACCAAAACATTCTGTGAAAAAACAGGCCAAGTTCGAAAAACTAGTGAAATCTAGTGTGCAGCCAAGTAAATTCACCAAGAATAATTAAATTGAGAGATCTACTATTTTCTCAACTTAATTATTATTCTTTGCGAATTTAACTTGGCTGCACACTAGATTTCACTAGTTTTTCGAACTTGGCCTTTTTTTTCACAGAATGTTTTGGTTGAGATTTATCTTCTTTTTGTAAGCTAAGACGCTATGAGGACCTTCTTGGTCGAAAGAACTAGAATTTTTATTTTTGACCCCCCCCCTATTTTGGGTGGTTAGTTTTTACATTTCTATCCTTCGGGGACCTCACAGAATATGTATAAAAAATTTGGTTGAGTTTGGTCCAACGGGCTAGAATTTTCATTTTTGACACTCCCCCCATTTTGAAAGATAAGAAGTTTGTATTTTTGGAATTTTTCCTTTGTTTGTGTCCCAAACATGGGACATGAATAAAAAAACGAAAAGAAATTACAAGCGCTCGAAATGGATGCGATGAGAAGGAGTTGCAGAGTGTCGAGATTGGAGCATATCCCAAATACAACTAAAGGGACAAAATAAAAATGGAAAACGACATAATAGATAGAATAGAAAGGAAGAGATTAATATGGTATGGACACCTCAAAAGAATGCCGGAAGATAGTTGGCCTCATAAAATATGGACCTGGATGCCCACGGAAAGACGGAGGAGAAGAGGAAGACCGAGACGAAAGTGGAAGCAGGGAATATATGAGGCAATGACCAGTAGGCAACTACAAGAGCAAGACATTCTGGATAGAGAGAATTGGCGTGTTGGATGCGGAAAACGGCTCATGCTGTAGAACAAACCGCTTTATTATTATTATTGTGTCCCAAACTCTACTAGCAGGCGAAATTTCATGTTTGAATGATTGGAAGTACCCTATAGGTTTTGATGACCTGTCAGTCAGTGAGTGCCAAAATTAGCTATTTTCTCAAATCCATATTTCAGAATCTATTTAAGATATATTATTGAAATTTGGTACTCTCCTCAAGATGCATTACCTAATTACATGTGTATTATTTCAGCTCTGTATCTCAATTGGGTTCTGACCTGCAGGGGGATCGAAATTGGCTCGAAATGGTTCGTGTAAATAGCGTACAGCGCGGACGGCCAAGCCAATGCTCGCACTTGGCCTGCGCTTTGATTGGAAAAATTTAACTGACTTATTGTTAAATCGAACAACAAGTTAACAAGTCAAAAGGGATATTGAGATAGAAATAGGAATTATAAAAGTACACGTTGCTGTTTTGTTAAGGCACAGAGACTATATATATGGCGAGCAATAAAAAAAGTCAGCTAAAAGTGAAATGGATGTGACGCGTGATACACGCAAAGCAAGTGCCTTTTTTCATCGATAAAGGTCCTTTCGGCCCTAGTAAACCCCCCCCCCCTTTTTGCACCCTTCACCCAGAAAGTTTGCAATACCTTCACTTAACATTGGATGGATCTCCTTATTCTTCTCATTTTATATTCATGGACTTGAACTACGTTCGAGTGATATAAAATAGGGATGAAATTTCCAAAAGGAGTAGTTAATAAAAAAAGCAGTACATCTTGATTATCCTGCTTAGTTTTCTTATTCATAACATAGCTAGGTGAACATTTTTTTTTAGTTGAAGAGTTGAGAAAAATATTAAAGACCGAAGAAAAGGGGGTGGGTTTAAAACTGAAGAATTTAGAATATAAAGTAAATTCAAGTTGATTACTCTTTTACTCAACGTTGCAGGGGTAAAGAAAAGAAAATTTTTAGGAAAAAGTGAAATCCTTTAGCTACAAGCGAGGGGTGAACCGCAACCTAAAATCGTGTACACATAGTTCCACTTCCAAGTAGATGACAATAGATTATCTAATGAATTCCAAAGTAAATCCAAATAATTACAAAGACGGTGTACAACTAATTCCAATCGCGGTTCACCTCTCGGGTAGAAGACTCAGTATGCTGTCTACAGAATGTGGTGAATTGAAATTTTGTTACCAAATGATTTAAATCAAAATATGGAAACTTGGCATAAGTGTTCGGGTTATTATTTTTTACTAACCATACGCCCTAAGCTCTGGAGCATACCATCAACGACTGGACTCGCCTAGCTCTTACGCAGCTTTCATTCTTCTGCGCGCAATATGTTGCCTAAATACAGGCGCATCAACGTTATAAATCAAGTTCAAATTCAGACTCTTCGAGAACTCTCCATATAGCATATTTTTTTCTCGATTACTTTCATATCTACTTCAGAAATTCTGAAGCTAAAAAGCCCAAAATTTAATAATTGTTCATTTTAGAAAGGTACACATCTTAAAACCAGCACAAAATTTGCCTTCTTGATATCAGAATTCGAGGGGAAAAAAATCATGCTTGAAAATGATTTTTTCCTCATTTGAAATAGTATTTATAAACACATATAATCTAAATGTTCAAATTTGGGTGTTTTCAATATTCCAGTTTTAATATTAACTAGGAATCCTTATAGCACTGTTTCCCAAAGTGGGGCTTAGATTCTGCAGGCTTCTTTAAATAAAAAAAAGGGGGGGGGGATGGAGAATAAGGAAATAATATTTTACTTTTCACAATGGAGGGGACAACCCAGGCCTTTAGGTGATGCACCTTTTTTGTGTAACTCCGTCTCTCATCAATTTCATTAAAAAAATCTTGGGTAAAAAATAACCCTCAATTTTTGAAATCGCCAAAATCTGATAAATTAGTAGATACTTCAAATAATAGTACCATGAAGATGGCATCAAGCTTAAGAATCATCAATTTGATTAAAATTTGAATTTTTAGTTAAATCACAGATAATTAATTATAATTATTTATTGAACACGAACAAATAATACAATATAACTACGAAGTTTCGATCGACTTATTCTACGATCGTTCTCAAGTATAAGCACCAACTCCGATTATAGGTTAACTGAACTAATCACGTGTCGGTCATCTAGAGTTGCTCTAAAAATATGATAATACTTGAATACTTATATCATTTATTCACATTGAACAGAGAGTGATTTCGCCATAATTAAATTCACCACGTATTCATATCAAATATAATTTCTTAATTATAAATATATCGTTTTTTCAGTGTATAATGATGTACCTTGTATTATAAAATCCATCTATGTAAACTATAATATTCCTGATATGTGGATTAATTGTTATTATTATTATCATCATTTTAGCTTTATGGTTTTTAAAAACATGTAATGCTCAGTCCGACTGAGATCGTCAGTGTGCTAGTTTTTTGACTGGACTGTACATGGAGTCTATATAAGCTTGAGCGACACGTGATTGTCTCAGTTAACATATAATCGAAGTGGGTGCTTATACTTGAGAACGATCTCAGAATAGGTCGATCAAAACGTCGTAGTTATATTGTATTATTTGTTCGTGTTCAATAAATAATTATAATTAATTATGTTTGATTTAAATAAAAATTCAAATTATAACTTTTATTAATTTCTTGATTAGTTTTTTGAGAATTTTTTATTTATATATATAACTAAATATAACTAAACTTCTTGAGGATACAAATTCTCATTTAAATAGGTGTTGGTTTTATTCTTTTTTGACAAAAAAACACATTTTTATCATTTATTTTTCTTTATTTTATTTTATTATTACCAGGAACGTTTCGACATTTTCTATTATGTCATCATCAGCCTAAAACATTTCATCATTACACAATTTTTATACAATGAAAATTTCTTATCACACAAACAACAACTTAAAAATAACAACATGTCATACCTTGGAACAATTTAAAGATGGTAAAAAAAATTTCACATCGAAATTATTAGAATATATAACATTATTCTTTTGTTCAACAATTATACTATATATGTTTGTCTAGATTAATTTGTAACAACGCTTAGAGAAATTTCTCTAAAAAAATTACCCTCTTGCCTAGAATCGAATCGACGAACTCTTGAACTATGGGCATCAGCTCTAACCACTAGAGCAATGTCACATTAATATTTATATCTTGATTTCTTTTACTAAAACTATATATTTTTGATTTAGACTTTGTGTCTAGATAATATTGTATTCATTTGAACTCGAATGAAAATGAAAAATCACCAATAGATTTTAAATTAAGAAACATTAAATATATATTAATTAACGAGGCAAATTTGAAATATAATTCTCATCTCGGATTTTAAACTGATGGCTCCAATCGATTTTCATTAACCAGGCAAATTTGAAATATATATATTTCGAATTTTGAAATGAAAGACTCCAATTCATTTTAAATTAAGAAACATTAAATATATTGATAATTGTTCCTCCCCCCCCCCTCGCCACTCAAAAATTAAAGATGCGAAACTTTTAAGAGACGATGTATTTTCGGTAGTTTACGGGTATACATTTGGAGTGTGGTTTTTTAAGAGAAATAAAATTTTTGGACCGAGACGCTGCCCGCCAGGGCACCAGCCCGGAGGGCCGAACTTCGAGGGCGTGCCCAAGGCACGCACGAAAAGCTCGTTATTATATAAACATTCAAAGTTAAAAACTATTTCACAAACCGTCTGTCAGAATTCAAATTCTATTTGACAACTAAACTCCATTGCCAACTACACACACCAAATCCTCCACACAGATCTCAATTACTTAAATATTTTTAATTTTATTTAAAATTCCGGAATAATATTTACTATTATTTTCTGTGTCTACCTTATAATTCACAGTTTCAGTTAAATTCTTTCTTATAAAGATTGATTCATAAAATTTTCTATTGAACGTGTTACTTTCCGAGTAAATTATTTTCCAAAACCTATTTAAATGAGAATTTGTATCCTCAAGAAGTTTAGTTATATTTAGTTATATAACTTTTATTTTAAGTCACGTGAAGAAGAAATATTTATTTTCTATTTTTTAGAAAATTTCGAAATAAAAACATGTTTAAATTTCAAATTAACTTCAATGTTTACATTTTTGATCAATACTTCTCTATGTTCGCTTAAAATACAAGATTGAATATCAAAGAGCAGCCCACGTTTGTTTGTCTAATGCAATAAACTGAACTCGTGCTTGGTTAGTTAATTTTCCAGGTGATTTATTACTTTAATAGGGTTCAAACGATTCTAGACCCTTAGTTGTGAATCTAGATCAATATTTCATCCAATTCATCAATGATGTAATAGAGCAAAGTTGAATTGGAGCATAGTACCCGCACCTCCTACATTTAGGTACACATTTTCATGTCCCTGCGGTGACATCAACCCAGCCTCTATGGTTCTTTTTATTTTAAGTATATCCATTGTTCTCCTGGCTTTTAGTGGCATTTAACTTGACTCTCTAATCAATCATTATTTCTAGTACAACTCTATACAATACTAACACTTGTACAAAGAGAAGTGTTAATCACACTTTGACCTATAAAGTTCATAATGCTATGTCAAAGACCTTTAGGTACTCTATTGAATCCCAAAACATTTTAGATACAGCGTAATTAATTTTTAAGAAATTAATTTAAAACAAGCTGACGTGTTCTGTTGTGGTCATCCACTTGACTTTACCATACAACCTGGCCCCTTACTTATATTTAATAAAATTATTTATATTCATGTAGGGGGGGTAGTTTTTGCATTTTTAGACTTCTGGGGGTCCACTTATTATGTATACAAAATTTGGTTGAGTTTGCTCAAATGGCCTAGATTTTTAATTTTTAACCCCCCCCCCCTCCACTCCCCTTAATTTATGGGGTTGATATGCACCAAAATCTAATCAGCTCTTATCTCAATGGACCAAAAATACATGTGAAATTTGGTTTCGATATTCACACTAGTTTTTGAGCTAGCTCGTCCACAAAAATTTGGTAACGCACAGACAACCAGACAGACTAACAGACATTTTGACAAAACAATTATTATCTTGAAAAATATAATTTTCTCGATGTTCACTTATTAGGGCTTTTTTATAGACCGAAATACAATGGTTTTGCTCATTTTTTTTAATTAACATAGTTTCAGCCGTTTTTGAGATATTTCGAAAAAAAGAAGGAAAAAACACTTTTTTTCATGCACGATTACAATACTTGACCATACCATACCTTATATGGTAAAGTAAAAATTCTCTAATCTAGTCCATATTCTGTTAATAGACAACTAAAAAGAAATTTTGACTCCCTTCTCCCCACCCCCTTTAGGGTTCGAATTTCAAATAATCTACTCTCTAGCTAAAAATCGTAGAAAGAATTTATCCTCCAAATTCCATCTTTCTAGGTCCAACTTGGGCTGGGCATAAATGAATGAATGAATGAAACGTCACCTTCTCTCTATACATAAAAAAATGTATTAGATGTGAAGATGGAGATATTGTTTTATATAAAGTTTAGGGAAAGCGGTGTTGGTTTATAGTGAAACATATTAAACACATGAATTATATAACGGGTTATAGTGATGTTTCACAAAGTGGAAATAAAATTAAAAAATCTTTTAAATTATTTTGGAGATTTTTTTTATTTATCTCTATACATATTTCGGGCTATGAACCCTTCATCATCTACTCATGGTGCCTCTTCTGACTAATCAGCTTATGGTTTCAGAATTCATTGATATACATAGTTGGATGACTGAACTAGCAGAATGATTCTGGCGTAATTAAAAACATAGGGCAAAGTGGCAGTTGGATACAATTCGTACCTAATACCTAAAGAAATAATTCATTTAACAACTATAAAAAATACAGGAATTATTTAACGGTTTATAGTGGTGTTTCACAAAGTGGAAATAAAATTAAAAAAAAAAATTAAAAAATCTTTTAAATTATTGGAGATTTTTTTTATTTATCTCTATACATATTTAGGGCTATGAACCCTTCATCAGGAGGTTTAACAGAAAACTGAATAAAATTTTTTTACATTGCATCGATGTTATTATAGTACAGGGAGAGTAGAGGGGGTGAGCCAATGGGCGTTGAAAGAATTGAGTGGTTGAACATACCTTTAAATTCAACCACTCAATTCTTTCAACGCCCATTGGCAAAACGCCCATTGGCAAAGGTATGTTCAACCACTCAATTCTTTCAACGCCCATTGGGTCACCCTCCTCCACTCGCCCTGTACTATAATAACATCGATGCAATGTAAAAAAATTTTATATTTAGTTTTCTGTTAAACCTCCTGATGAAGGGTTCATAGCCCTAGATATGTATAGAGATAAAAAAAAAATCTCCAAAATAATTTAAAAGTTTTAATTTTTTTTTTTAATTTTATTTCCACTTTGTGAAACACCACTATAAACCGTTAAATAATTCCTGTATTTTTTATAGTTGTTAAATGAATTATTTCTTTAGGTATTAGGTACGAATTGTATCCAACTGCTACTTTGCCCTATGTTTTTAATTACGCCAGAATCATTCTGCTAGTTCAGTCATCCAACTATGTATATTAATGAATTCTGAAACCATAAGCTGATTAGTCAGAAGAGGCACCATGAGTAGGCATCTGCTACCCCGCCCCATTCAAGTGTAATTGCATAAAATCCATTAATTAACTTAAATGTTGTTTAAACAATATTTAATCTTAAAGTACAAATTCACCCAAGAGTTAGTTGATTGTTTAAACTTGACTCGATGCTTTTAGGTGATTTGTTAATTTTCAGTTGGAGTGCAAAATTATCTAATCTGATACGGGATTTAATTAAATTTTTTTTTTAATATTTTCAGCTTCAGCTGGAGATTCAATTCTTAACAACTAGTTCTTACAAAAACTCATTATATCTTGTTTCTTTTAATTGCATTTTGTATCCCTTACGAAATTCTATGTACCTATAGACAAAACATTCTTATAGGGTCATTTTTAAAAATCTTTTCTCTTAGCGTGACCAACGATGTTTTTGATTTTTTTGTTTTTAATATATTATTAATATTATTATCATTTTTGTCCATAATGTGTATTAATAAGAGTTTATAGTGGGAATTAAGGACAAGTTTTTGAGTGATTTTTTTTTTTTTTCCACCAACTTTTCGTCGATTTTGCCGACTTTTTCAGAGTTTCAAATACAGTGAAACCCCTCAAATCCGGACTAATTGGGGCTGTAGCCTGTTCGGATTTCAAATTGTTTCGGATTAGCCGAAAGCTGGTGGTTTGGATATCTTATTAAGGAAATGGTTTTCTTTCAATCCTTAGAGAGCTGAAGAAAGTTACAATAATTTATTAGGTTAGACGTTATTAGGTCATTCAATAAGTCCGTAGGATGACACATAGATGGACTAGAATTTTTCCATATGATTTTTATTTAGTACTAACCTTCAAAGGATGCGTGTATACATTTGACAGCAATCTGACTATTGATTCGTGAGTTATAGCATTTTGTGTGAAGCAACTTGGGTTATTGAAAAAAAAGTGAATTCGAGTTTTAATAAAGCATTGGTTTTTGATGAAAAAAATACAGTGGAAACCAAACAATGGCTTGATAAACATTATCCGAACTCTGCTCCATCGAGACAAATGGTAGAGAAGTGGATTACTGAATTTAAACGTGGTCGTACCAGCACAAATGATGCAGAGCGCAGTGAACGCCCAAAAGAGGCTGTTATTCCAGATAACATAAAAAAATCCACAAATTATGAACTTTGGCCTAGTCTCGAGTTCGAGAAAACACCTACCCAAACTTAAATTTGTCAAAAAAAAACTCATTCGGATTTCGAATTTGCCGGGTTCGCATTTGAGGGGTTTCACTGTAGTTACATCACATTTTCGTCTAAAATACATTCTTTTTTTATCGCTGTTACTAATGACCATCAGAAATTCAAAAAATTCCGGATATTCAATTATTGCTTACGTGAATGTGCCGAATTTTCAAATGGTCATTGGTAACAGAGATAAGGAAAAATAATGTATTTTAGACAAAAGTGTCATGTAACAATTTGAAACCCTGAAGAAATCGGCAAGATCGTCGAAACCTTGGTGGAAAAAATAAATAAATCACACAAAAACTTGCCATTAATTCCCATTATAAACTCTCTTTCATTTATTATTACTCTATGAAAATACATATAGATTTTATTTTACGTATATATAAATATAAAATTATATGATCTTAAAAGGATTTAAGATACTAAGATAAAATTGACTTGGGTCTTTTTATTCTCCTTCCCTCTAAAAGTTTAAAAGTTAATTAATTGAGTGTTAATTTTAGCATGTCTTTCGAACATTATTCACCTTGGTTAAATTTAACTTGTAATTATAATTAGAAAAAAAACAAAAAAACATAAAAATGTGATAAGCATAAATAAGGTATTTGTTTTTTAACTGTTCTTTCTTAACTCGAGTTTTGTAATTGCTATATATTATGCTTAAATTTAAAGGGTAAGTAGAGCTTGAATATTCTGGCTCATTTAAATTTGTTCCTTAAAGCTGGAACTATTTTGCGACAATTATCGCGATAATTACTCCCCCGACTGTGCCATTACTGTTTACTACTAGGCAAGCGAGATAGTAATATCTTACTAGTTTGTCAATTACCGTCTCGGCAAGTGGATTGGCATTTTGATGATAAAAAATAACTCTTCAAACTTTACCACGTAAATCTGACTCAATTAATCAGAATAAGGTGGTCTTTTTCTTTTTGGACTCTGATAACCTCGATAACTTAATAACTGAAAATCGTAGAAAATTCGTTTTGATGCTACAAAATTTGTATATCTAAAACAAAATAGATTTTGAAATGTTTTCAAATAGCTTCGGTTTATCACTATTCATTCAGGGAGAAAATTCTAAATTTATCATCTATCATAACACAACAATAAACTAAATATAAAACAATGACTATATAAAAAGTAACAACAACAAAGTCAATACACACAGGGTGGGGAATAAAGATCTCCCTCATTTTGAAGAGGTATTAAAAATGAAAAAACTGAATTTATTTTTGAAAAAAACATAAAATAATTTTTTTTTTTTTTTTTTAATGTGTTTTAAACATTATATCATAGTCCAAGAGCTGGTGACACATTTTTGAGTAGGGATTTGACCCAACTAGAAATAATGCGTAATAGTACCGTCTATGATAGTTGTACAAGGAATGGCCAGTCTGGCTGGTCTAAGAAGGTGGACCAGCTACTGCGCATGGTGTGAGTGCGGTAAAAAATACATATGTGTTAAAAAATATTTTTGACCCTCAATGAAATTATAAAAATTATAATTTATAGTCAATTATAAACATAATATATTCACCCCAGACCATTTGAGTGGTGGGGCGTGAAACCAGACCACACAAAGTGTATTTTTACAACATGCAAAAAAATAGCATGATGCTATTTTACTCAAAAATGTGTCACCAGCTCTTGGACTATCAGACAAAAAAAAGGGGGGTCAAAAATGAAAATTCTAGCCCTTTCGACCAAACTCAGCCAAAGTTTGTATACATATTCTGTGGGCCCCACAAGGCTAGGAATGCAAAAACTACCCATTCAAAATGGGGGAGAAGGGAGGGTCACAAATAAAAATTCTAGTCCTTTCGAGCAAACTATGTAGGTATACAAAATTTGGTTGAGTTTTGTAACAAGGACTATAATTTTCATTTTTGACCTCTCCCCCACCCCCTCTTTTTTTGTCTGATTAATGTTAAAACACATTAAAAAAATATATATTTTATGTTTTTTTCAAAAATATACTCTATTCAATTTTTTTCTAGTTAAATTTTTTTCATTTTTTTATACTTCTTCAAAATATGGGAGGTCATTATGCCCCACCCTGTATAAGCGGACCAAGGGCGAATCGGACTCAGATACCATTTCTGAAATCTGAATGCCGCCAGCTACAAAAATCATCTAAAAATGGTCACTTCGAGGCTCTCCCAACTTCATTTTAAATTTTAAAAAATGTAGCTTAATTTTACTTAAAAAAATAACCTATATCAGTCATATAAACAGAACTTACAATAATATATTACAAATAAATATTTTCAAAAAATAGAATTTCCTGATTATATCAAACATTTGGTTTTGCACTTTAACAAAGTTCTCTCAAAGCTGCGCAGGTGCGCTGCCCCCCCCCCCCCCCACTATCTCAACTAGACCATCAGTGGTCCGCAGAGAAATTCTACTAGTCTGCATATATATATATTTATAATTATATATCTTTACATTTAAATTACTGTAAGTAAATGATAATAAAAATGTTGCAATTAATTAACTTATTTAGTAGTTCTTTAATAACTAGTAAAATTTTGTTGTTAAAAAAATATCACTGGACCGTGAATTTTTTTTACAAATTTTACTGGTCTGCGGGCCAAAAAAGGTTGAGAAACGCTGCTCTAGAGAGTAGAACTCGTTTCCTTCTATCTCAAAACGAGGGTTCCATACATTTTAATTTCCAAAGTATTTCAAATTCGTTCTTATTTGTCGTTAATAATTTAGGAATTTGTGGATTTTTCCATAATTGAAATTTAATTCGTTTCTAAACTCAGGCAGTTAGATAAATCACCTAAAAACGACCTCTTTGGAGCTTTTTTACACCGTCATTTTAATCTTGGAAGATATCGTCACTCCTATAAAATTTGTATTTTATAACGTACCAAGTCTTGAAAAAGTTAGTTTCATGTATTTTCATGTATTTTCATGTATTTTGGCATTAAATAATTTGTGAAAATGGAGAGATAGAAGTTTGAATGTGAACGAAGGCATAAATCTGATCTAATGGTTTAGTGCTTTCTCTGGGATTATCATAGGAAAGGTCAAAGGGACGGATTTATTCCCAAAATAGTGGAAGCTTCCATGCCATCAGACAGTTGAGGGTTGATCGAAGTCACTGATGCAATTATCAGGCTAGGATAATTGAATGAAATCCTGAACTTGCAAACATCTTTTAATTCCAATATCAAATGGAATTTAATAGGATTGTGTTCTATTCCACGTGGGCTTCAGAGCTTTACTTAATATCTAGAGAAATTAAATTGAAGAACAATTTCGATATTATGGATAAATAATTTTTCATTTTTTTATTCAATTATCAAATTATCAGAAAAAATACTCAGTTAATAAATTTTTACTTTACCATACATATGGTCAAGTAATGTAATCGTGCATGAAAAAAGTGTTTTTTTTTCCTTCTTTTTTTCAAAATATCTAAAAAACAGCTGAAACTATTTCGATTAAAAAAATTCAGCGAAACCATGACATTCAGCTCTACAAAAAATCTCTAATAAGTGAACATCGAAAAAATTATATTTTTTGAGATAATAATTGTTGTGTCAAAATGTCTATTAGTTAGTTAGTTAGTTAGTTAGTCTGTGCGTTACCAAATTTGTTGACGAGCTAGCTCAAAAACTAGAGTGAATATCAAAACCAAATTTCACACGTAGTTTTAGTCCATTGAGATTAAGAGCTGATTAGATTTTGGTGCATATTGACCCAAAATTAAGGGGGTGGAGGGGGGTTAAAAATTAAAAATCTAGGTCGTTTGAGCAAACTCAACCAAATTTTGTATACATAATCAGTGGACCCCCAGAAGTCTAAAAACGCAAAAACTAACCGCCCGAAATGGGGGGAGGGGGGTCAAAAATGAAAATCTTTGCCATTTACCAAACTCAACCAAATTTTGTATACATAATCAGTGGGTCCCAGGAGTCTAAAAATGCAAAAACTAACCCCCCCCCTACATAATTATAAATAATTTTATTAAATATTAAATATAAGTGAGGGGCCAGGTTGTATGGTAAAGTCAAGTGGATGGCCACATCAGCACACGTCAGCTTATTTTATTTAATTTTAATACAGGGTGGCCATAAAGATCTACCACATTTTGAAAAGATATAAAAAAATTGAAAAAATTTAACTAGAAAAAAACTGAATATATTTTTGAAAAGAACATAAAATAAATATTTTTAAATGTGTTTTAAACATTTTTTTTTTTTTTTTTATTTAATGACCTCGGAAATGGATCCATTTGGCCAGTTTTAAACATTATATCAGACAAAAAAGAGGGGGGGGGTGTCAAAAATGAAAATTCTTGTCCTTTCGACCAAAGTCAACCAAATTTTGTATACATATTCTGTGGACACCCAGTAAGGCTAGAAATGCAAAAACTAACCACCCATAATGGGGGTGGAGGGTCAAAAATAAAAGTTCTAGCCCTTGCGACCTAACTGGACCAAATTTTGTATACATATTCTGTAGACCCCCAGATGGCTAGAAAATCAAAAACTAACCACCCGAAATGGGGGGTGGAGGGTCAAAAATTAAAATTCTAGCCCTTTCGACCAAACTCAACCAAATTTTGAATACATATTCTGTGGACCCCCAGATGGCTAGAAATGCAAAAACTAACCACCCAAAATGGGGGTGGAGGGTCTAAAAAAATTCTAGCTCTTTTGATCAAACCTAAACAAATTTTGTATACATATTATGCAGACCCCCAGAAGGCTAGAAATAACTAACAACTCAAAATGGGTTGAGTTTGGTCGAAAGGGCTAGAATTTTCATTTTTGATTGACCCTCACTCCCATTTTGGGTGGTTAATTTTTGAATTTCTAGCCTTCTGCTGGTCTACAGAATGTCTAGGTATATAAAATTTGGTTGAGTTGGGTAGAAAGGACTAAAATTAATACAGACAAAAAATGAGAGAGGTTAAAAATGAAAATTCTAGTCCTTTCGACCCAACTCAACCAAATTTTATATACCTGCATATTGTGTGGACCCCCCTGTGAAGGCTAGAAATTCAAAAACTAACCACCCAAAATGGTCAAAAATGAAAATTCTAGCCCTTTCGACCAAACTCAACTCATTTTGAGTTGTTAGTTTTTTCTAGCCTTCTGGGGGTCTAATGAATATTTATACAAAATTTGTTTGAGTTTGGTCGAAAGGGCTAGAATTTTCATTTTTGACCCTCACTCCTATTTTGGGTGGTTGGTTTTTGAATTTCTAGCCTCTGAGGGTCCACAGAACATGTATACAAAATTTGTTTGAGTTTGGTCGAAACGGCTAGAATTTTCATTTTTGACACCCCCCCCCCCACCATTTTTTGTCTGATATAATGTTTGAAATACATTGAAAAAAAATTATTTTATGTTCTTTTCGAAAATATATACAATTTTTTCCTAGTTAAATTTTTTATACCTCTTCAAAATGTGGTAGATATTTATGCCCCACCCTCTACATGTTTCGATATTAATTAAAAACTACTTCAAAAAGATATTAGCTATTATTATACATTTTAACCTTTTTTTTTCTTTTAATTATGATATTAGATATAATTATTTAAAACAAAAAATGCCGCTTTTAAACAGTTCCTCTTTCCTTTGTATATTTAATTTATTATATAGTAATTACACCAACAAATAGACACTTATTAGTGGTGTGCTGTCCATGGATGCTGTGGATGCGGCGCATCCCTAAAATTTCAAACATTTAGAGTATTTTCATAAATTCAGGATGATCTTTAAATTTTCAAATTATTATCCGTTATTTCAAATATTTCTATAAAAAACCTTTTTTTTCTAAATTATATTCTGGGCATTATTCCACGCTTAATCGGACGTTTTGAAAAATTTTAATTTTTAATTTCCTTCATTTTTTGACATTTTTTACAAGTCATCATCTTCGTGCTAAATTTTGAAATTTTTTTGATCACCGGTTTAAAAGATATCGAATTTCGGTTTTTCGCTTATAACTTCTTCAAAAATGGTCTAAATACAAATGTTTGTTTTTTACATACCTACTTTTTAGAAAAAATACAAAAAAAATTATTTAAATTGTTTTTAATATGCGATTTTTGAGTATCAAAATTTTAATCTTGTTTTTAAAACTGTATCTAGTCTTCGATTTTTTTGATAATTTTTTATTTTAAACTTCTATTCATTCTACAAATTTTAAGACCGGGTTGATAGTAGTCCTATGATAATTACTATTTTTTCGAATTTTGATTTTTGATTTTGATTTTCTTTCAACAAACTAAAATACTAATTATTTATTTTAAAACGATAAAAATTTATTCAAAATAACTGAAAAAAGAGAACTCAATAATGGTTAATAGCGAATAAAATTTAAAAAATACTAATTATCATAGGACCACAATCAACCCGGCCTTAAAATTTGTAGAATGAATAGAAGTTTAAAATAAAAAATTATCAAAAAAATTGAAGAGTAGGTGTACATACAGTTTCAAAAACAAGATTAAAATTTTCAAACTCAACAATCGCATATAAAAACAATATAAATATTTTTTTTGTATTTTTTTCTAAAAATTATGTAAAAAAATAAAAATTAAAAAAAAAAATTGAATTTGGACCATTTTTGAAGAAGTTATGAGCGAAAAACCGAAATTCGATATACTAAAAAATGTCAAAAAATGAAGGAAATCAAAATTTTTCAAAACGACCGATTTGACGTGGAATTCCTCATTCATTTTCAAATTGAAATAAAATTATTGCATAGTTTCAAAGGGCAATTAAAATGATTTTTCCTCAAAGGGTGCTTAAAGAAGGTTTTTGAAGTCCCTGACTGGTAAGTATATTTTCCAGTTCAAGCATTTAAAAGACAAGTCCAGACAAGTTTTAGTCGAATAATAATTATTCTCGCTGAGGTACTATTAAAATAGCAATAATACAAAAAAGGAATAAATAAAGATGAATCGGGAATTTTTAGACTAATCCATTTCTATGAATTCTCAATATATATAAGATCAGAAATAACTAAGAATGCTATAGAGAAGTCATAGATTGCTTATAGCAATAAAATTATGAGAATTAACATTTTATTATAGGACAAGCTGAAACATAAATTCTAACTTAAATTCTACTCAAATATGTAGGACAACTTCTATTTATGGGGAGATCAGATAAGCTAGGCGGTAGCGTATCATCCTGCTAGCCAAGTGGACCCGGGTTCGAATCCGACTCGAGGCATTCGGCTAAAATCTGACCCCCGGGGTAGAGACAAAATTTAAAAAATATATAGTATCGTAAATTGGCTTATGGCTAGAAGGGCCGAAAAGCCAAAAAAAAAAACTTCTATTTATGGTACTTCTATTAATCTATTATTTAGAAAAATATTTTTTTGATGATTTTCTCTTTTTAAGGACAGTTTTAATAAAAATAAATTTTTGAATTTTTCTCTAATATATTTAGGCATTTATTATTTTTATAATACATATTTAGATACCATCTATTGCATTCACTCAAGTCCCTGTTGATCCGCAACCAGAGGCACAAGTTAATTTTAGTTTCAGTGGTACCGCTTGAATCGCTACTATCAATATCAAAACAAAGTTTTTTTAGTTCGAGAACCAGTTGAAAACCTCTGCAAACTAATTGAGCAAACTTGATGTTTGTTCAGTAGCCAATTCATATAATCAATTTAATAATATAGGTATGATATATAATATTATATTAAATAAATTTTTTGATTGATCGAACTTCATTAAATTAAAGCTCAAATAATATTATATTAATTATACGTATTATATATTGTAGGATTTTATTCTCCTCTCCTTTCAATGTAAAATGCCTTTGAAAATAAAGATTTGTTCTCGCCTTGAGAAAGGTGTTTGCTTGCTGTTTTCCGGTCAGAATCCTTCGATAAAATGACAGGTGAACAGCAAGGACACACCCCTTTTATAAAGAAGCAAGCGCGCCAAAAGTTGTGAACACGTCATCCTAAAGGCGGGAATAATTAAAAGATCAGCTTAATTGCTAATTAGAGCTAGGGTTATAAAAGCAGCCAGCTCTTCGAAGCGAGTTCAGTTGTCATCCAGTTGTCTGATGTGAGTTGTCGGCTGCTGTTGAAGCTCATTGGATGGTGCAACTCTCTGAGGTGACTGATCACCTGAGAGCGATTTGGAAAAAGAGACGACTTGTGTCTAAGAAGTAATTTGTATACACGTTCTGTAACAAAGAAGCAATAAATGCGGGCCTTGTGCCATTATTTTATTTAAAGCATGTTTCAACTGCCTAGTGCAAATTCTTATTTTAAAATACCATTTTTCTGGCTTTAAAGAAGCCAAGAGAGATTCTAATCTTTGAAGATTATCTCCCATCCAAGCCCGGCTCATATCCTTCCAACTAACCCTTCGAGCCAAACATAATAAAATCATCCATCATCTTAATTATTTCCTATAATATTATATTACCAGATGTGAAGCCCGCCTTCCGTGGGCATCATGCTGACCAGGGGGTTACTTCGGCGTTCTTTATCGGCCTCCCAAAATATCATGCTTTTCCTAAGGAGCCGTCCATAAAATACGTCACACAGTAAGGATTTGATTAGATTTGTGACAAAATGTGAAAAGGGGACCCAGGGATCTTAAAAATTGTGATGGCACAAAAGTCAAATTTAAAAATTAATAAAATTCTCAAATATATTTTTTATTGTGAGCCAAGAATATGCTAATGAATGATTAATTAATGTAATATAATATGATGTTTTGTCTTATAGAAAAACTGTTTTTGACAAAGAGTGATAAAATGAGCCACTGAGGAAGTCAAAATAAATTGACTAAACGTCTGACCCACTTAATAAAAACTCTGTGTTTTAATTTATCCGATTCCCTGCAATTTCTTTTATGAAATTTACTATGGATAGGAATGATGAAACATTATATTTTTTAGATTTCAAGTTATTATTATTCCGACTTGAAAATGTTGGTAAAATAAATCTAGACAAAAAATGTATACAATTAATAAATTATAGGGTATAAAAGTGAAAGTGTGACGTCACAATACAGGGGGGACTCAATGAAAATGTGACACAGCGGTCGGGTGGTCTAAAAATCTTGAAATTCGTTTGACGTAATTTATGGTCGGCCTCTAATGTGTAAAATTTGGTTCAGATCTGAGGAAGATTCTAGAATTTTAACACTTTTTATTTTCTCATTTTGGACTTTTAGTTTTTAAAGCAATCGTTTACGCAAGGTTTTAAAGTGTATGTATCTAAACAAAATTATTATTTCAAGTTAGAAATATATAAGTTCAAATATTATTTTCACTCAATATTTGACAAAAATTCCCTACATTAGAGTCGCGATCAAATAAAATGTAGAAAACCTTCAGTTAAACAAAATTTGTTCGAGATTCCTCCTGGACATTTTCTAGGTGTTTCGCTTTTAGATATAGATCGCAACACTTCCATTTATGACATGAATTATTGGGTAATAGGACACTTATCATAGGCGCCAGGGTTTGAATTTTTTAGGGAGACGAGGTCCAGAAAAAATGATTGAAATGTTTCAAAATTTTATTAAAATCTAATCTCAAAGTAAAACTGAAAACTTAAATAAAAATGAATATTACACTACCAGGCTTATGATGAGTTCAGACGGACCACCATTTTGTTAGTTGTGGCTTCATGGTCGTTGAATTTCATCTATAAATCTATATGCTTAGTATGCTTAACGCCGAGCCCGTTCCATGACGTTCTCATATTCAGAGAGTCACGTGACTGAAAGAGAACTCTATCTTTGGAGGGCGCGAAGAAGAGCCGATCCTTAGAACTGGTCTTTGGTTTCTAGGACACTCCCTTGGCTTGCCCCGTGACCTTCAGAAAGCTTGGCGATTGGTTATCTGCCTGTTGTAGAGCCAGCCCTAATAAGCATTTCTTGATTTTAAAATCTGTATTACTCACTACACCAGAGTTCCCAAATTGTGCGTCGCGGCGCCCAGGGGAGCCGAGGTCTCTTTACAGGTGCGCCGCTAAGCTTGATAATTAATTTGGCCTAACTTGACAAAAAACAAAGTGAGAAGCTAAAAATTTATTTATTATTCATTTTTAGACATATATTACCTACATAAAGAGAAAAATTTAAATATTACACTCTTGAAAAAATGTAATATGTAAAATATTTACAAAGAGTCCGAATTTGTGATATTCATAGAAAAATACACTATTAATTCCCCCCCCTAAGATTCGGGTAAGATGCCGAAATGGAAGCGTTTACAATTTTTTTTTTAAGTAAAAAATAGTTATTCAAAGCGAAACTTATTTTTTTATTAATTTCAAAAGTAAATACCTATATTGTTAATAAAATGGTTGGTTAAAAATAAAACCAATGCCCTATTTTATATAAAATAAAGTTAAAAACTAGGGGTTTTTCCCCAGTCTACTATATTTACTTTTCTTATGTAAATAGAGAGGGAGAAAGAGAAAATGTAAATATTACCACGAATTTTATAGACCTGATTTGTAAACTTACTATCTTTGTAAGAGGAGGGCCCCTCCTGCGTGGCCAAATAAATAATATATTATAGGGGGCCCTAAAAAAATTTTAATTGAAAAAAGGCGCCGCGACTCAGAAAAGTTTAGGAACCCCTGCACTATACTATAAAAGCAAATATGATATATGAAAGGTATAATGTATAGAACCCTCGATATGGGAATTTGATTCGCTCTTGGCCTGTTTATTTGAAGTTAATAATACCATATATGGTAAGCTTTTTTATTTACCAATATCAAAACAAAATTCTTTAAAAAAAGAACTAAAATAATCACTTTTTCTTTACAGCTAATTGCAAGTATTGACTTACACATATTGCATATGGAAAACAAATTCTTATTCCTGAAATAAAAATAATTTACTAATAATTACGTCGGGTTTTTGCACTTTATTTTTTAAGATTTCATTTTATTCCTAAATTAATATTTAGTACCTGCTCGGTAAATTTTTGCTTCAGTTAATAGCTATATATTAATACGAGCCCCCCCCCCAACACTTCACCCCACCTCCTGCACCCTCCCACCCACTCGACACCTACACCCCCCACTCCGACCCCGAAACCCCGTACCTACCACCCCCTCACCACTGGACCCCACCCCCTGCGCCCCCGCCCACCCACCCAGTTTTTGTATTTCTAGCCTTCAGTGGTCCACAGATTATGTGTATATAGGTATATAAATAAATACGGTATAATTATTTTTTTAATTAAATAAAAAATTTTGAGTTCATCAATTAAATTGTCAAATTAATATTTGTGGGATTTAAAAATAATTTATTATTAAACCAATTATTTTACATTAATTAATGTATACATTGTATTTTTGCTTCGATTCCGGAGATTACTTCTCCACCATCGAGTGTCCTTATTCATCTTTAGTCCTTGTTTTTAATAAGAGGAAAAATCTAATTAGATAAAAAAACCTCTTTTCCGATAATTATTTCAATTCCATTATTCCCCAATCAAGTCGATTGGTTTTAATTACCAGCCTCTCAATCCCCATCTTCTGCCCAATTCACTCAATTAAATTTTTTTTTTTTTTTTTTTTTTTTTTTTTTATAAATTTTATTAAACCAATTATTTTACATTAATTAATGTATACATTGTATTTTGCTTCGATTCGGAGATAACTTCTCCACCATCGAGTGTCCTTATTCATCTTTAGTCCTTGTTTTTAATAAGAGGAAAAATCTAATTAGATAAAAAAACCTCTTTTCCGATAATTATTTCAATTCCATTATTCCCCAATCAAGTCGATTGGTTTTAATTACCAGCCTCTCAATCCCCATCTTCTGCCCAATTCACTCAATTAAATTTTTTTTTTTTTTTTTTTTTTTTTTTATAAATTTTATTAAACCAATTATTTTACATTAATTAATGTATACATTGTATTTTGCTTCGATTCCGGAGATAACTTCTCCACCATCGAGTGTCCTTATTCATCTTTAGTCCTTGTTTTTAATAAGAGGAAAAATCTAATTAGATAAAAAAACCTCTTTTCCGATAATTATTTCAATTCCATTATTCCCCAATCAAGTCGATTGGTTCTAATCATCACTCCAACTCCAGTCTTCCCCACTCAATTAAATTGCCCAATTTTTAATGTATAATAATAATTGTAATAATCTTATTGTGGGATATAAAATTAAAAAACCAATTATTTATTAAAAGAAAATTGAGTAAAAATGTAAATAAACATTTTTATCGAGACTACCACCTGTGAATAATTATTTCAATTAACAAAAAAACCCATAAAAACAACTTAGCCGAATTTGAGACCGTGACAGATCAAATGGCCAACACAAAACCCTCCTCACCCGTGAATTTCATCCAAATCGTTAGAGCCGTTTTCGAGAAACCGATTGGATATATATATATAGGTATATATACAATTTTTGCTCGTTTAATATAATAAGATTTAATAAATATAATTCATACTAATTTATTCCACATTTCGGACACTTTTTTAGGTTCAGTATGTGCTTCTAAAAAATAATATAACTTAGCTCTATCCAACTGCACAGTATCCTTGTCACAGAAACCATTAAAAAGTCTATATAAACTTATTTCGGTCGATGTTAAACTCGAGCACATCTGCGAGATACACGGAACTGAATCGGGGATTCCATTTGGTCTAAGCCGATTGCTTGAATGGGGGCGAAAAGTGGATGGCCCCGGTCAAATGGCTCCGGGGCATAAGAAACGAGAGAATATATTTTGTCGATGCAAATGAATTTCCATTGGCTAGGGAATATAGATTAAATTTGTGCTCAAATTTAACAAATCTAATTTCTGATAATAAATGAAAACATTATTTTACAATCCTATGTCTGTAGGTTTATGATATGTAGATTTTTTCAGTTTAAATCTCCCGGGATGCAGAGGTGTAGCCACGGGGGGGGGGGATCAGAACCCCCCCCAAGAGCAAGGCTCATGCAATGAGTAACGGCAACGACAAACCTTTTCTTAAGACAAACTAACCGTAATTAAATATATTTCATTTGTTTAATCAAGAATTATGTTCTTTTTTACTTTATCCAATGCGAAGCATGGGAGAAAGTATTGGAATAGCTCTCGCGGCAAGCGTGGCTTCAAAGGGTCCTCAGGTAAAGACTACGGAACCCATGGACTCAATTAAAGTCACAAATTGTAGTATTCAATTAGGTTGAATTTTAGCACGTGACGGTTTTGCCAAAAATTACATGGGGTCTCGTCGAGAGGCCAAAAAGTGCGATTTTTTCATTTAGTGCGTGCGTATGGATGTATGGATGGATGTATGGATGGATGTATGGATGGATGTTATCGTTTTTTTGGCCCACGATTTTTTCCACACCGTTGCACCAATTGAAATGAAATTGAAAACCTACCATTAATTTAACAAAATGAAGCGCTGATTAGTTTTTGGTACATATCGGACCACAAACATTAGTACTTTATTTCAGTACTTTTTTAGTTTTTTCTAAATATCTTGAAAATGACTTAACCAATTTTGATGAAATTTAATATCCTAATTAAGTACCTTGGGGACCACAAAAAAGGTTAAATAAAGTTTTTAGTAAAATTATATTTTAAAGTACTTTACTCAAGAACATATTAATATTTCAAATGAATTTGGATAAAGTTTAGCAACGATCCGTTGCAGTTTATTACTTTATCCAATGCGAAGCATTAAGGTCACAAATTGAAGTATTCAAGCTTGAGTTGTTTGCCATAAAAGAATTTAGTCTTTTTGATTTTAAGTCGATTCTTCCACGTTTTCAGTAGAGGTTGCCATTAATAGTCAAAACATCAAAAATGAAATGCAATAAGGTTATTCCTCTAGTATTAGATAAGAATCGATCGTTATTTTTGATTTTAAGTCGATTCCTCCATGTCTTCAGCAATGGTTACCAATAATAATCGAAGGGTCAAAAATCTAAGTTAGAATTCTTCTTCTTCAAGTATTAGATGAGAATCAATCGCTATTTTAGATTTTAAGTCGATTCCTCCATGTCTTAAGCAATTATTACCAATAATAACCGAAATGTCAAAAATCCAATGTAGAATGGTTATTTCTCGACTATTAAATGAGAATCGATCATTATTTTTGAATTAAAGTCAACATGAACTGCAAATTGCAAGTGATATCTGATTAATAATAAAGGAATAAACTTATTATTTTTTTATTGTTAAAGGATAAATTATTAATATATCCAGTACACACCAAGCCAGCAAAACATATTAATATTTCAAATGAATTTGGATAAAGTTGAGCGACGATCTGTTGCAGTTTATTTAATTTCTTGAAGTACCTTTTTACTAGTAGTCCAGTTAAATTGTTCTCTAAAGGGCACCTAGCGGGAAAGTTTTGGAGTAGTTTAGATTTCTTGATCCTATATGTTTTTTGGTTTCCTGAATCCGAATCTGAGGTTTGCTAACAAAATTTCGTGACGGAACATTGCCAAAAATGCAAAAAAATGGTAAAAAATCTCACTTTTGGCGGATTTTTGCTTATAACTCGAAAACTATCAACTTTTCCTAAATAACCTTCTTATTCAAAATTAAATTTCATAAAATTTCCTACAATTTCGTCATTTAGCTTTTTTCTCATACCAACCTTTAGGGCTCAAGCGCTAGTTGAAAATTGGCGTATTTTTTTTATTTCTTCAAATCCCAAAAACTCGCACTAATTTCGATTTTTTTCCATTTTGACTATGAAATAGCGCGTTGTCGACAAAGACCACACCATACATTTTTAAACTAGATTAAATTTTCTATAATTGAAACAAACTTCATCTTAATTGGATAATGTTAACCCGTGTCGCAATGAGGTTGAAATTTTGAAAAACTGCAATTTTTTCCGAAAAAATTGCAGTTTTTCCTTCATAAAATCAAAACCACTGATTCTAGAAACTTTATTTTTGTCTCATTCTCTAGGAAATTTTGTTGACTTGAACGTTTATTTGGACTACTTTTTTGATCTATTGATATCCAGCATTTTCCATGACACTTTTGATGATTTGGATCATATCCTCACCGGAAAATGTAGGATATCTATCAATCTAAGAGTTTAATCAAAAAAGTAGTCCAAATAAATGTTTAAGTCAATAAAATTTACTAGAGAAAGAGAAAGAAATAAAGTTTCTAGGATGAGTGGTTTTGATTTTATGAAGGAAAAACTGCAATTTTTTCGAAAAATTGCAGTTTTTCAAAATTTCGTCATCATTGCGGCACGGGTTCAACACACAACCCAAAACATAAACGTTCGAAGAAATTACAACTACCCCAAAACTTTCCGGTTAAAAACACATTTTAACTGAACTATTTGCTTTAATAAAAAAAATTCCCACTAAAGATTTTGCTTTGTGGATTGACCCCACCCCCATGGAAATTTTCTGGTTACGCCACTTCCAGGTTGTATATATAAATATAATCAAATTTCTCAGATTAAATGCACGGGCATTTAAGGTCATATTTCTCGTGTCATTATCAAAAGCTTCGGAGAGCATCAATCAAACGAGAACATTGATTGATTTTCTCTTGAACCTTTCAACACACTCCCTTGTGATGATTCTCTAATGATAGTTCATAATAATTCTATTAGTAATCAAACACTTTGAATTTCAATGCTCTATTTGCCTATCGAGTGACTAGAGCGATTGACAGGACAACCAACGTGTTAGCTCGGGATTGATTCGGACTCAGGTAAGCAAATTTTCAACCGTGATAAAAATAAAAAACTTTTCATCGGTGAAAGTCCATCGGGAAAAATTTACCTTAACATTATTCCAAAGAAATTATACCGAAACATGTATGTTATAAGAAGAAATTGAAAAACTACACATTTCAATCGAATATTAATAAATATTTTAATCATAAGAATTTTGCTGGCTTGCTGTGTACTGGATATATTAATTTTTTATTGTTAAAGGATAAATAGATTGAATTGCTTCTTTCCAGTAATTTATTTTATAATTCAAATGGTTAATCCAAATATTTCGAGAGCGCTTGCGGCATCTCTTCCTCAGTGGAAACTGTGGGACCATACAAGAGGCAAGTCAGAGAGTTATTATTAATTACTATTTAATACCGATCATCAGGAGTCAAAGAAAACGGCTCACCCCCGAAATATATCGAATTCAAAACTCAATTTTGTTTTATTTCTTTTTTTGTGAAACCTACCTCGCATCTTGCTCAAGTTTTATTATTATAATAAATCTTTTCATTATTCTTTTTTTATTGAAAAGAAAAAACGAAATTTAAAAAGAATCGATCCGCAGAATTTGCAAGCTAAATCATAGATGTTATTTAAGCTTGTGAGGTTCAATTATTTAAAATTAATTACAAGTGAACTAAGTTCGATAAAACAAAAAAATATATATATATATATTATATAATAAGAGCCTAGATTAATTTGTAACAGCGCTGAGAGAATTTTCTTTAAAAAAATTACCCTCTTGCCTAGAATCCAACCGACGAACTCTTGAACTAAGGGCATCAGCTCTAGCCATTACACCAATGTAACATTAATATTTATACCTTGATTTCTGTTACTAAAACTATATATTTTTGATTTAGACTTTGTGTCGAGATAATATTGTATTCATTTGAGCTCGAAATAAAAATGAAAAAACACCAATAGATTTTAAATTAAGAAACATTAAATATATATTAATTAACGAGGCACATTTGAAATATAATTGTCAGCTCGGATTTTAAACTGATGGCTCCAATCAATTTTCATTAACCAGGCAAATTTGAAATATAATTGTAATTTGGACTCGAATTTTGAAATGAAAGACTCCAATTCATTTTAAATTAAGAAACATTAAATATATTGATAATTGTTCCTCCCCCCCCCCTCGCCACTCAAAAATTAAAGAGGCGAAACTTTTAAGAGACGATGTATTTTCGGTAGTTTTACGGGTATACATTTGGAGTGTGGTTTTTTAAGAGGAATAACATTTTTTGACCGAGACGCTGCCCGACAGGGCACCAGCCCGGAGGGCCGAGCTTCGAAGACACGCACGAAAAGCTCGTTATTAGATATGTTTGATTCATGTCAGAAAGGATCACCCTCCCAGGAGTCGAATCCAAGTGCCATACTTGCAGTTGGCTTATTTATTTATTTAAATATTTATTTATTTGAATACAAACAAATAGAAAATTTGGGGTTGAACTTTCTGGCAAATGAGTTGACCGTTAGATACACGGTGCGATTGGTGGGGGTCGTTTTGGTTTCGCCCTACAAGGGAAAGCCTTTGATATGTTGGGGAAAAGAGAACTGGGGGATATTAATACCCATAATGATTTTGCCTTTTTTGTAGTTATTTAGATACTTAGGCCCGGTATTTCAATGTCCGTTTATTCTTGAGATTAGCAAGGCGGAAATTAAATTTAAGCGGAGATTTTCTCAACTCCCCGTATTTCAATTATGTTAAGTTCCGTTTAGATAAAAGGAAGATAGGATGAAATGGAAATTTGCTATCCATGTGTTCAAAAAAATCAACCAATATAGGAGTCATTTAAATTAAGCCTACTTAAGCGCCATGTAGCTGAATAAATTAATAATTTAAACAGTCTATTAACTTGTGTGTTCCATGGATAAAAGATAATAGGGCAAGTGTAAAAGAGTAGGTGGTTAAATATAATCAAACAATTAGAAAATTCAAAAACCACGCAAATTCGCTTTCTCGGCGCTAGGGATTTTTGGGCCCTAGAAAAAAAAACCGAAACACACTAAGGGCCGGTTGTATATCGCAAAGTAAATGCTTTTTAAACTGAAGGTTTTCTACATTTGATTCAATCGCGAATCTAATGTAGGGAATTTTTGTCAAATATTGAGTGAAAATAATATTTGAACTTATATATTTCTAAGTTGAAATAATGATATTAAATAAATTTTAATTTTCCTCATTAATATATCAAAGAATAATTGATACGTCAACGAGGATTATTTTGACCGCGCTGATTTGAAAAAAGATATTTTTATCTCGCGAGACTACTGCGGATTACGCTATTGGAGTCTGCGGAGTATTAAGTCTGGACCAAGAGAGAAAAAGATGTGATCCACTTAGCTACAATCCAACGTCATTTCGCGTATAGCCCGCTAGACATTCGGATGGATCACCAAGTGAATTTGAAATCTCAGATGTTATATATTCGATCTCCCAGCCCAGAGCGCTAGATCTATTAGCATGTATGTTAGATGCCTGCCATTAATTAACTGAAGGTTTTCTACATTTGATTCAATCGCGAATCTAATGTAGGGAATTTTTGTCAAATATTGAGTGAAAATAATATTTGAACTTATATATTTCTAACTTGAAATAATGATATTAAATAAATTTTAATTTTCCTCATTAATATATCAAAGAATAATTGATACGTCAACGAGGATTATTTTGACCGCGCTGATTTGAAAAAGATATTTTTATCTCGCGAGACTACTGCGGATTACGCTATTGGAGTCTGCGGAGTATTAAGTCTGGACCAAGAGAGAAAAAGATGTGATCCACTTAGCTACAATCCAACGTCATTTCGCGTATAGCCCGCTAGACATTCGGATGGATCACCAAGTGAATTTGAAATCTCAGATGTTATATATTCGATCTCCCAGCCCAGAGCGCTAGATCTATTAGCATGTATGTTAGATGCCTGCCATTAATTAACTGAAGGTTTTCTACATTTGATTCAATCGCGAATCTAATGTAGGGAATTTTTGTCAAATATTGAGTGAAAATAATATTTGAACTTATATATTTCTAAGTTGAAATAATGATATTAAATAAATTTTAATTTTACTCATTAATATATCAAAGAATAATTGATACGTCAACGAGGATTAAGTCCAGACTTAATACTCCGCAGACTCCAATAGCGTAATCCGCAGTAGTCTCGCGAGATAAAAATATCTTTTTTCAAATCAGCGCGGTCAAAATAATCCTCGTTGACGTATCAATTATTCTTTGATATATTAATGAGGAAAATTAAAATTTATTTAAATGCTTTTTACCACTAACAAACGGTAGATGGTAAATGGAGGGACTGGGATGGCCAATCAGATGACAGGCACTGAAACTTTTCTTTTTTCTAACCTCCAATCGAATATTTCAAGATGGGATACATTAATTGAGGTGAGTGGCTGTTCTCGTGTTTCAGTCATGGCTGAATGATTCCTATAATGTCCATTTGTAGTAATAATATCTACCTAGATATTCCGCCCCGCCAATCTTATCGTTCCCAGTGGTATATCCATCCTCTTTATTGCATTCGATTGCAGAAATAAATTAACATGAATGGATTTTTTTGACATCGCCTCGGATTGCAATCCCCAAATAGAGAAACTCAATTGCCTTGCATGGAAAACCAATCAATCGTCCAATTGCCATCCAGCTAGTTTCGTTAATAAACCGAGCTGCTAATAATTCTATCAAACATTTTTTTTTTTTATTTTAAACGAACCATATGCTTAGCTGCAGGCACTTTAAAAGAGGCGCTGTTAAAAATTTCATTAGTTAAAATATTTCACGTTAATATTCACTTTAACCTACTATACAGGGCACTGCACTTTTCATTAAGTGTTAATTGCAAATATTACATTTCGAATACGTGAAATCTTGTATTCTTTTCACGATACATGAGTTCAAAAAACGTGTTCATATTAAATAATTGAAACAGAAGCCAGAATTATAATTTTGAAAGTGGGTTTGGCTTGCTTTTACACCCACATAAAATTCAATTTTATAAAGGGAAAGAAATGAGATTTCTTATATATTATTAATATGTACTCACCAGTAGGCAGAGTTAATGTTGAATTCACTCATTTTTTGTCATTCTGCTTTTAAAACTGACTGTTACATGGAGAAAAATCCTTTATTTCGTCAGTCCTTGTGTCTATCTGATTTTTTTTAGAGGCCATTCTCTTTAAATTACATAAAAAAATAAATAAATAAAAGCATTTTACAATAAAACTTAAAAGTACAAAAAGAGAATTACAAAATACAAAATAAATAAAATATACATTATACTTATACTACTCTTATTAAACGAGCAAAAATTGTATATTTTTATATATATTTATTTATTTGTTTATATATTTGTATCTTGGTTTTATTTTGAAAAACGCGCTTTACCGATTTTGATTAAATTCACGGGTTAGGGGGTTTTTGGGGTGACAATTCGATCTGTCACGGTCTCATCTTCGACAAAATTGTTTTTGATGGGTTTTTTCGTAATCAAATTAATTATTCTCAGGTAGACAAATCCCATTCTTAGGTTTAAAAAAAAGTTTCCCTTTTCCTTTTGTGCTCAGGCAGACAATGGGTCTTTATAATATTGTTTTTATAATGAACTTTATTTATTTAATAGAATAAAAAATAATCAAGAGCAGGTCTAAATTTTCTGAAAAAACAACACATTTTGATAGGTTTTATTTATTAACAATTGGATGAATAAAAATGAATCATATGGTTGAATCAAACAGGTGCAGGAGGTGGGGTGCAGTGGTGGGTGATTTGGGGGTAGGGCGAGGTTTCGGGGGTGGGGTCGAGCGGGGTGGAGGTGGGGGAGGGGTACAGTGGGCGAATATTATATATTTTTGTATTTTTTCAATTTGAAAGCGGCTCTCAAATAAAAATCGACCTTTTCATCAGAATTTTAAATTAATTTAAAAAAATAATATTAAAATAAAGCTTTTAACTGAAGGAAGAAGTTACCGAGCATCGCTCGGTGCCTCCAGGTACTATATATAATACCGGGTAAATTTGTTATGATAGACTAAAAAACAGTGCATTATGTCAAAAAATTTCCAATAAAAGTTTATTTATATCAAGGGGAAACTAAACTACGGTATTGTTTGTGGACCTAGAACAAGCTTTCAAGGGTATTTCAAGGTGAACTTCTGTTTTTTTAAATGGAAATCTATATTTCTTTACGGATCCTTAATCTTCAAAAAATACTGAAAAGCTTTAATAGGAACTATTTTTTATACGACATCAAATAAACAAAATACATTAATCAATTAGATCTCAAAAATATCTTAATAATTATTTTTAACAATTATTTAACTTAATTATCAAATAATAATGATTAAATAATTAATTATTAAATAAATAATTATTAAATCGAAAAGTCACAACAATGAAAATAAGTGTTTATAATGATATTAAAACTTCATTATACCCAGATTTAAGAGATTATTTTCTACTTAATAGAACTACTTAAACTTCTTGAGTTTAAACAAGTTTATTTCTCGTGTCAATCCAGTAGATAGCTATATTGTATTGCCATAATACAAATGGAGCATTTTTTGTTTAAAACAGAATTGAAATGGTCTTAATTTATGCGGTGAAAGTGGAAGAAGTGTTATGGAGCTGCCATTGAAATGAATGCCGAGCGTTTTCCTGATAGGAATACACCCTCACAAGCTTCATTTTATCATGTGTTTATATAAAAAAACAAAAAAAAACAAGAAATGTAAAGTCTACGAAGAAACAGTCATAAATAACTAAATTGGAAAAAGAATTCATCCAGAAGAGTTGCGATACACTCATGAATGTCACAGAATAGTGGTGCAAAATTATTATATTATTATTATTTGTTGCGTTTGGACCCTTGGGATCACGAAAAGCTTGATGTTTCTTTCTGGTTGGAACTTCCACGCCTCTATCTTTTTCCGGAACGTGTTATCGAGTTCCATGGTCAGGCTATGTAATTTTTCCTGGCCGGATGATTGTGTTGATGTTTAAGGTGCCCAGGTATGTATGGATTTTTGGTGTTATTCTTCCATTGTTTCTTCCTTGACTTCGTGATGGTCCGGATCCCCCAGAATCTGAATGCCCGGTTGCCACTCGAGGGTGGGTGGATTGTTTACCACCTGGGGTAATCTTGTTTTTGCCTCTCACGATTCATGGTTGCTTGTTACGAAATTTTGTCCTGCGCATGCGTGAGGTTTTGTAGAACTAGAGATTGTCAGTTTCTGGAGCCGAGGGGCCAGTTATTTATTATTTTCAAATAAATTCACTTTGCTTCTTGCTGGGACCGATCTGATGAAGTCTAGGTTGATGTTCTCCTAATCGGATTAGAAAGTTGATTTAACCGATTGCGCTACCGACCCCTCCTATTAAATTATTAATTATTATTAAATTATTCATCTATTTCAGCTTATTTCTCCGTTTCTATCTAATTATTGGATTAACAAAATGTTATGCATATAGATATATAATAACAGTATGTGCATAAAAATTATATTTAAAATATTTATATTAATTGATTAATAGTAAGTAATTTAAAAAAAATGTGTTTTTGTTTTTAAAAAATTTATGCTTAAACCAGAAATACTAGCCAGACATCAGAGGAGGTCAGTTAAAAACTTTGCTTCCATTTGAAAATGTACAGAAGGCAGTTTTAAAGGAAAAAATTATACTTAAAATAGGCTTTTCTTTCCTAATTTGGGAATATATCTTTTAGAACTAAAATTTAAGTGGAGAGGAAATCATTTCCACATCTAGATCCCTATATATTCCTCTCGTCACTTAAGCAAATACCTGAATAGGCGATGAGATTCAATGGCTGAAGAGGATTATGAAAGCGTCTAAATGGGATTAAATCTTGGGTAAACCCCTTCTAACTCCTCAAATAGTCAGGGCCATTAGTTCAAACAACATCAACCCAAATCAGACACCGAAAAATAGTCCATCCAATAGTTAGACACGTTTACATATGGTAAGCAACTGATTACTAAACCCCCCTCCAACTCTTTTAAAACATCTCAGCCGTGGTTTAGTCGGAATTGATTATGATTTCCCCAACAGATTCATATACTTAGAACTTGTTTAATCTCGTAAGTAGGAATTTTAAGTCTGCCAACTTTTATAATCCTTTTTTCGGGATTCTATTTAAAAAATAAGCTGACGTGTTCTGATGTGGCCATCCACTTGACTTTACCATACAACCTGGCCCCTCATTTACATTAATATTTAACAAAATTAATTATAATCATGTAGGGTAGGGGGTTAGTTTTTGCATTTAGAGACTCCTAGGGGCACACTGATTATGTATACAAAATTTGGTTGAGTTTGGTAAATGGCCAAGATTTTTATTTTTTGACCCCCCCCCCCATTTTGAGCGGTTAGTTTTTTCATTTCTAGACTTCTGGGGGGTCCACTGATTATGTATACAAAATTTGGTTGAGTTTGGTAAATGACCAAGATTTTTATTTTTTGACCCCCCCCCCCCATTTTGGGCGGTTAGATTTTTCATTTTTAGACTTCTGGGGGTCCACTTATTATGTATACAAAATTTGGTTGAGTTTGCTCAAACGACCTAGATTTTTAATTTTTAACCCCCTCGACCCCCTTAATTTTGGGTCGATATTCATCAAAATCTAATCAGCTCTTAATCTCAATGGACCAAAACTACGTATGAAATTTGGTTTCGATATTCACACTAGTTTTTGAGCTAGCTCGTACACAAATTTGGTATCGCACAGACTAACTAACAAACATTTTGACAAAACAATTATTATCTCACCAAACAGTATTTTAACAAAATGAAGCGCTGATTAGTTTTTGGTACATATCGGTCCTCAAACATTAGTACTTTATTTCAGTACTTTTTTAGTTTTTTCTAAATATCTTGAAAATGACTTAACCAATTTTGATGAAATTTAATATCCTAATTAAGTACCTTGGGAACCACAAAAAAGGTTAAATAAAGTTTTTAGCAAAATTATATTTTAAAGTACTTTACTCTAGAGTAATATAGTACTTTTTTAATTTTTTATTTTAAATTCCTTAAAATTTATTCATTTGATCGTTTTAATATAGCTCATTCAACCTAACTTAAGTAAGAATGGTTAGGCTTTTCGCTGTGAAATGCTAAAAATTTGGGAGGAAATTTTATAAGTAACCATAGAAACTGCGTTGTTTTCTTATCCGTTACCATTCCTGAAGAGATGGAGGAATCGAGTTAAAATCAAAAATAGTGATTGATTCAAACAACTCAATCTTGAGTTGTTTGCCATAAAAGAATTTAGTCTTTTTGATTTTAAGTCGATATCTTCCACATTTTCAGTAGAGGTTGCCATTAATAGTCAAAACATCAAAAATGGAATGCAATAAGGTTATTCCTCTAGTATTAGATAAGAATCGATCGTTATTTTTTATTTTAAGTCGATTCCTCCATGTGTTCAGCAATGGTTACCAATAATAATCGAAGCGTCAACAATCTAATGTAGAATTGTTATTCCTCAAGTAATAGATGAGAATCAATCGCTATTTTTGATTTTAAGTCAACATGGACTGTAAATAGCAAGTGATATCTGATTAATAATAAAGGAATAAACATATTAATATTTCAAATGAATTTGGATAAAGTTTAGCAACGATCCATTGCAGTTTATTTAAACAGAATAAGAGGTAATATTATTCTCAAATCAATATCTTTTTAATTTAGAACGAACTTCGTGGGACACCTTAACTAATCCAATCAATATTTAAGCTTTCGTAAACTCCTTAAAAAATTATGAAGGCCTGTCTGAGATGGTGTAAAGCTGTAAAGGAAAGTCGGAAGTGCTGGGTGTGAGCTCATAGTTGACGGAGACGTATAAAAGGAAGAGAAGTTCTGGCTCGATATCTGCTCGGTGTTCGTTTTGACAGTGAAACAGACCTGGACGGACGGACAGCATTCAACAAGTGCCAACATGGAGAGATAGATAGAGATAACATCCAGCATGCTTTAATTTCAACAAAGAATAATAATAATAATAATAATAATAGTGTGTAGTGAGCAGATGGAAGGGTTGACACTCATTCATGGCAACATCACCAGCGTTTGTATTATCATCATGCCTTCTAGCTCTTATCATTCAAGTAATCAATGCCATATATTATATCTAACGACATTTTGATTTTGATTTTTAATATTTCTTGCTTTCACTTGAATCAATAACGGGTACAGAATTTAAGAAAGACGTTTACTTAAAAATAAGAAGTCTGTCTTGGTCACCACAGGCTCCATTGGTTCTCTCTCTTCAATCGTCCTCCCTTGGGACTGCAAAAATCAGATATCCCCTCAGAGACCCTCAAAGATCTATCAAAAGAAATCAATCCAAAAGTGAAAGAAATGGAATTTGAAATGTCAAATATAGATAAGTAATTGCTTCAAAAAACAATTTTTAGAAAAAAAACCGATTTCAAAAAAATTAAATATTGAAGTCATTTTTTTCTTCTAAAAATTATTTTTATTTTTCCCTTTTTAGCGATGTTAACAAAAATACTTATAAATAACTTTTTTTTGGGGGGGGGGGGCTGCTCTAGTGGTTAACGTCTCCACCTGCTAACCAAGTGGACCCGGGTTCGAGTCCGGGTCTAGGCGTTCGGCTGATGGCGCTGATCCCCTGCCTTAGAGACAAATTTTAATAGACAATTTAATTCATACACTAAAAGTCCCATAAGCAACGGTGTTTCGTCACTATGACAGCGAAAAAAGTTTACCCTAACTTTTCCAGCCACAAAACTGAACCTTCTAGTAGGCCTGCATCATCGGTGTCTAGCAACACTGACATGACAACCAACATTGTAAACAATTTTATGTCAAACTTGTTGTCAATTGTACTTTTCCTCTAAATTAAATAAACTAATTTATGTCTTAATTTTGTTAATTTTGTGATTTACGTATTGATTCATTAAAGTCTTTATTTCTATTCGAGATGAAAATTTTTTATAATGTTTTTTTGGCATTGTCAAAGGAGACAGAAAGTAATTATGTTTGGAACTACTTTCATTGACTTTTTGTTACCCTGAAGAAGGAGAGAATAAATCTCCGAAACGTCGGTTTAACAAATAAATGTAAGATAATAAAACCTCTATAGTCTTATTTTTTTACAACCACCGTGGACTGCTTTCATCAACATCCAATTGCATATTTATACCAGTCCGTCTCCTAAAGAAAAACTCTATCAATTAAATACTACACTTCTTTTGACTCAACTGGAGCGAAAGGACCTCGTTAAACAATACTCACTTTTAGAGCTCTTCTCTAATAGGATAAGATTTACTCGTTTTACTAAGTTTTAAGTCAGAATAGATCAACGAAACAAACGTTCAGCTCTGGTCTAATTTGTTTTTGAAAAAAATTATTTTATTAATATCTCTTCGAATCCTCAATTAATATCTTGTAATAACATTGAATTTGTTTTTCATTTGAAAAGTTAGATATGTTGATTTATATTCATGAATGAGTGGGAGTTGTATGGCGTACCCAGAATATATATCTGTTGTTTTTTCACTACTAATTAAAATCAGACATTGAAAAGTACTTATATATATTCGTTTGCAAGGTAAATGAAATGATTAATTAACTCATTTTCAGAAATAAAAGATAATGAAATTCAATATTATTTTATTTTATTTGTCAAAATTCGATACTATTAGAGAAATTGGATCATATATTGACGGCTTGTTGATATCTGAAGGACGTCGTCAGTTGATTTAATTAATTAGAAATGTGAAACCTTAAAACATGTGTAGGTGGAAACAATTAAACAATTCTCAGAAGCAGCTTCGTAGTCATAAGTTATTTAAAGTGACGAGAGGGCTTTTAGCCTCAATTTTATACTAAGCAAGTTTTCATCACTCCCAGTCGAATAAATAGGGGTCATCGTGATATTATTGCCTATGTTGAAAATTATAAATATTATGAATATTTCAAGTCGATATATTAATTCATTATAGAGGCCGCTCAAGATTTTTTTAATTTATCAAGTAGTGTACTTTAGATGTTTTCGAGTGACCTGTAATTTTTTTTTTTTTTTATTTATGTACGAGCAGTACCTGGCGTGCCTAGGGCACGCCCGGCACTGCCTCGGCCCTCCAGGCTGAGTGGCCCTGGCGGGCAGCGTCTCGAGATGCGATTATTAGCTGTCCGTAATTATATGTTTTGAAAAAATATTTTTTTGAATGATGAATATTGATCAAAGAAAGATGAAAAAATATCATTAAATGCTTTATAAATACTTTATTAGAGCATGCAACCATTTCTCTCGAAATTCCCGATCGGTTGAAAACCTATTTCTTTTTTAATAATACATTTCAATATTTAAATTTATCTAAAAAGTGTCTCTAAATTAATTATATATAATAATTTTAAAATTAATTTATCTACTAAAATTTCAAATGACCCGCGCAGTAATAAATTAAGAATTAATCTCATTATCCCATTAAATAATAGCTCATTAAAACTTATATTATAAATTAAATATATATAATATATATATATATATATATATATATATATATATATATATTAAAATTAATTTGTCTACTAAAATTTTAAAAATTTATATTTTTCTTAAATTCAAAAAAAAAATAATTTTGCGGTATGAATTATTTTCAAAAATTAAATATATATTAATATATAATATATTTAAAATTAATAAATTTGTCTACTAAAATTTCAAATGAGACACGCCGTAAATCTAATATTCTAAGCTATATAGAGGAATATATTAATATATAGAGATATTATAGATATATAATATAGAGAATAGAGATGTTTTATTTGTAAAATTTGACAATATAACAACTGTCATTGAATATTAGTTGCTTTTTCTCCCACATGATCCTTGCTGCGCCACGGATACTGTCTGACAATGGCTTTTATATAATTATATAGATTGTCCGTGGGAACAAAGCCCATTTAGACAGCATATCAGTAAAGTGTTAGTAGTGTTAGTGAGGGAGCTGAGCTTAGCCGGTAGAAATTTTATATGCTAGCCAGGCTCGAACCCGGGCCTCCCGCTTGAACATCGTCATCAACCATGCTGAAGGGAGGCCAGCGCCTTAGCCAGCTCGGCCAACCCGACTCCCTGACCTGTAAATATAAATATTAAATTTATTTTTTTATCAAAATGTAGTAGTAATAATTGTTTTTGTTTTTTCTTCGTGACTCTTGCTTCATTTCTATTCCTTAAGAGGTCAAAAACAAAAAATAAATAAAAATAATTTAATATTTTTTATATTTACAGGTCACCCAAAAACATTTACCATAAAATAAATACTTACACTATTTTAAAAATTGAAAAAAAATCATGAGCGACCTCTATAAATTGATATATCGATTTGAGATTTTCAAAATAACGCAATAATACGAGATAAATTTTTTTTTTAAAAATTCAATTTTCTACAATTTTGAAAATTCTAAAAAATTTTGAGTCATCTCATAAAAATTTTTAATCGAGCTGATTTTTTGTGAGCATTTAAAAACCTTAAATTAACATATTTTTATGCGAGATGAAAAATAAAAAAATATTTTTGGGCCACTCTAATATATTTAATATTATATATACATGTGTGTGTGTGTGTGTATTTATTTGCAACAAGTAGATGACACTCCCTTTGATTCGGTTGTAAAAAAATATTTATTTATATTAAAGAACTTGATAAACATAGGCTAGAGTTGTATTCCAGAAAATATTAAAAAATTTGAAAAAAAATTATTTTCGAAAGGTAATATTTTAAACAAAATCCTTGATGTACTTCTTCAAGCCCATATTAGCTTAAATTTCAAATTTAATTGTTTTATAAATTATCGTTACTAAGGCCATAGATATACCCACAAACAGTGATTCATTTGTGGGCCCTTTTGAACTCTGTGGACTACTAAATCAAATTTTTGAAGTGAAACTTCTTTAGCGACGTGTGGGAAATAATTTTTTTAAAACCCACTAATATTTAATGACAAATAATATTTATTAAAATTAGGAAATTTAAATTATTATTTTGGGAGAGGGGAAGGAGGATGGGATGGGAGATCAAACCAATCGACTTGATTGGGGAATAATGGAATTGAAATAATTATCGGAAAAGAGGTTTTTTATCTAATTAGATTTTTCCTCTTATTAAAAACAAGGACTAAAGATGATCAAGGACACTCGATGGTGGAGAAGTTATCTCCGGAATCGAAGCAAAAGATACAATGTATACATTAATTAATGTAAAATAATTGGTTTAATAAAATTTATAAAAAAAAAAAAAAAATTATTATTTTGGAATTGGGATTGACATTGGATTGAAAATGAATATCGGAAAAGAGGTTTTTTATTTAATTAGTTTTTTCCTCTTATTAAAAACAAGGACTAAAAGATGATCAAGGACACTCGATGGTGGAGAAGTAATTTCCGGAGTCGAAGTTAAAATACAATGTATACATTGATTCATGTAAAATAATTGGTTTAATAAAATTTATAAAAAAAATATTATTTTAAAATCCGCTAATATTTAATGACAAATAAAATGTATTAAAATTAGGAAATTTAAATTATTTCAATAGGATGGAGGAGATGGAGGAATAATGGAATTGGAATAATTATCGGAAAAGAGGTTTTTTTTCTTTAATTAGTTTTTTCCTCTTATTAAAAACAAGGACTAAAAGATGATCAAGGACAGTCGATGGTGGAGAATTAATCTCCGGAATCGAAGCTCAAAAACAATCTATGCATAAATTCATGTAAAATAATTGGTTTAATAAAATTTAATAATTATTTCAATAACATCTACGGCCAAAGTTTCACTTTCCCTGTGAGCTTATGTGGATGAGGCTCACACATTTTTTAATTCAATTTCTATCACTTGGGATTATCATATATTTACACTTAGAATTGAAAAAATGAAAAAAAATTTTAAGTTCTTGCTATTATAAGGCCATAATCTGTGAAGACCATTTGTTTACTTTATTTTAAGTGAATTTAAAAAGTGTGTTAATTTCTGGACCTAAGTACATATAAAAAGCTTTAACAACAATTCGTGATAATCACCTTAGGAATTATCTACTCTTGAATCTAAGAATTATCTACTGTTGGATTGACCTTTTGAATTTTATGGGGTACTAAATACTGAGCTTAATTGTCCTGCAAGAGAATGAATGGCATTCTGGAACTGATTTGCATTTGACTAAGAGTTAATGCATAGCTGAATTCCAGAATTGATTGCCATGGTGGCCTTCTGGCAGAAAAATACTCCGGACCCTTTGATATTCTATACAATCATTCGAGAATTAGGCATTCTAGCCTGGTTGTCATTTATCAATTAGAATAGGATCGTGAACTAGAGCCATTGATTTTATTGATTAGAGAAAATAATCTTGTGGTAACACAGAGAATAGGAATTATATAAAGAAAATCCAATCTTCTGATGAGAAAATAAGTAAAAGAACATTGAACGTGACGGAAATTAGATATATCTAACGCTCCGTGACGAGGATGGACTAGGATTATGGACGGGATGAAAATAAATGTGAAATATATGTAGATAAGCTCAAAAGAGATGGGAATTTGAATAGTGCAAAACTAACTACTCTTTAAATATATGGATGTGGCTATTTATACATACAGTAGCTATATTTGTTTTGGAATCTTTGGGCGCCCATATGTTAGCCTAAGTCACCAAACCATATTCGTTTAGGATTACCAACTTAGTTGGTGTGCCCCAGCGCTATTCGTTTTGAGATCGTTATGGCACTTCTGGGCCTTCTTATGTCATGCACCAAGGGTACTTGCTCTTCGAGCATGGTCACTTTGGGGCGCCCATAGTAAAACTAGACACCATTTGGAATTTCGAAACACAGATTTTTGATATAGTCTGTTTTAAACTTGAATATATTAATTTTATATAATTTAGAATAAAGAATGATCAGGTAGATAATTATTTTATTAAATTATTTATATAAACTATTGTTTTAAGTCGTTTATTTGTTATTATTACATTAATAATAAAAAAATTAAATTGGAAGTTTATTTAGTTTGCCGAAAGAATCAGAATTTTTTACAAATTATAGGAGACAATAAAAGAGTTTCTCCTGCGTGGAAAAATCATTTTTTAATAACTAGGTTATAATGAAAGGCAGTCCATAAATTATTTACTTTTATTCAATTTCTGACGTTTCGGAGAGTTTTTTCTCTACTTCTTCAGCGTCTACAAACTTAATTCTTTTTCCATAAAAGTATCCATTATTTATTTGTAAATATATTATTTATTTAAAATAATTATTAAATAAATTTATTATATATAAATAAATAACTTATATATATGTCTACCTACCAGACTCTTAATTATTCAACTATAGTATAATAATAATATTTTTTTTTTAAATTTCGTTATTCGAATATTGTCATGTGCTCTAAATGCATCCGTTTTAGAGTGCACCAAACTAAGCCACACCTGAAGTGACCCAGCTAAAAAAATGACACCAGATGGAGCACTTGACGCAACTTAAGTCACACACGCCAATTCCAAAACGAATATAGCTATTATGTATACAAAATTGGCAATATATACATACCATACGCGGGTCCAGGGAGGGGGGCGATGGGGGAGGTTTATTTTTTATTTTTTTTTAAAACATTAAATTTTAAAATTGAAGAAAATAAAGTTCTATGTGGGGGGGGGGGGCAGTCGTCTCTGACTCCGACCCCCCCCCCCCCCCCCCGCTTGGACGGCCCGATCGCGACACACTTCCGAGATCAAAAGTTATAGATCTTATATACCGGCGACCGCCCCCCCCCCCCCCCAAAACAGAGGTCTGGATCCGCTCCTGATACATACTGGCTGTACCACGGTATATACACATTACAATTAATATTTTGATAATAACTACACAATTATAAATAATTATGGTTTTATTTATTAAAGTTCATATAAAATATTGTTCAATAAAGTAATCAATAAACTGTGAAGTATCATTAAATCAGTGAAATATAGGTAATTAAATTTGAAATTTAAAGTAGGTTGGTAGGTACCACTGAAATAACAATTTCTTTATAATAAATATAGTTGAGAATTTTTAATGAATTCTTGTTTATTCCAAAGATATTTTATTAATAATCAAGATATATCAGAAATCATTCGAAATATGATCAAAATTTTTAGGTATTTAAACCAAATATATTATATACTTGAGTGATCTATTTTATTCTATTAGAATTCTCTTAATATCAAATGAAGGTCTTGTTTACTTCTAGTGAAACATCTTATTTTTAACCGACTTCAAAAAAAGGAGGAGGTTCTCTATTCGACTATTTTTTTTTTTTGTGCCTAGTTACCTCATATCTCCGCCAATTGTGAACCGATTTAAAAAAAATTTCATTGGGTTCAGTCTACCTTCCGATTGGTCCCATTTTTTTTCATAGGTATTAGACCTTTTTTGTTAGGTTTTGCTCAGGACTAACTTCTTTGTTTATGAACCGATTTTGTTGGAAAGGGGGTATCTTAGGGATGGTGCCATATTAATTTGTCCAAGTTCTGATGATATGATCACTATTAATAACATCACTAAAAAGAGAAAAATAAAAATAATTTTTAAGAAAAAAATAAAACCGACTTCAAAAAAATTAAATGCAACAAATAAAATACACTAAAAGGTATAAAATAATTATTAACTTATTTAGTTACAACTAAACTACCAAATATTAACATGAAATTACTTTTTTAAGTCGGTGCCAAACATATACCTTTTATGAATCGCATTGGCACCGAGTATAAAAAGTAATTTCATGTTAATATTTCGTAGTTTAGTTGTAACTAAATAAGTTAATAATTATTTTATACGTTTTAGTGTATTTTATTTGTTGCATTTAATTTTTTTGAAGTCGGTCTTATTTTTTTCTTAAAAATTATTTTTATATATAAACGAATGTTTATCCTTGTATCAATCATCCTTCGAAAAGAGACTTCCAAAAGTAATTTTTTCGAGATATTCTAACGAAAATATATGTTTTGAATTCTCTATAAAATATACTATTTAAAATGAGTTTAGTTTTTGGAAATTAATATTTTATTTTCCCTATAAATTCTCTAATCAAGTTGATAAGGTCCCCCTTTGTATCAATCACCATTCGAAAAGAGGGCTTCAATAATTTTTATACAAAAAAAAAATCGACTTCAAAAAAATTAAATGGAACAAATAAAATAATAATAACTGAAAATCAAATAAAATACACTAAAGGGCATAAAATAATTATCTTATTTAGTTACAACTAAACGACGAAATATTAACATGAAATTACTTTTTGAAGTCGGTGCCAAACAAACTATATAAGCGAGCGTAACCGCCAAACGTACTATGTAAGATCCGTTGAGTTCGATTCATATAATGTATATGTTTGGCACCGACTTCAAAAAGTATTGATAATTTCATGTAAATATTTCGTCGTTTAGTTGTAACTAAATAAGATAATTATTTTATACCTTTTAGTGTATTTTATTTGATTTTTGAGTTATTATTATTTTATTTGTTGCATTTAATTTCTTTGAAGTCGGTTTTATTTTTTTTTTTTATAAAATTATTTTTATTTTTCTCTTGTTATTAATAGTGACTTAATATAATAACTGGCATGCATCTCGTAAGAGAAAGCGTCGGGCGAATGAATCAGAAAATGATAATAAAATTCAATTCATAAATATAGAAATTCTTTCGAAACGTTTGCGGGTTTTAAATGAATGTTTTAAGATTTTTTTTATAAAAGATTTTATTTATTATTATTTCGATTATTTGCACATAAGAATTGGAGATTGTTATTTTATTTTGTCATTGATCATATTATCAGAACTTGACCAAATTAATATGGTTGACTCCTAAGGTACTCACTTTCCAATAAAAAGAGAATCATCGAAGCTAGACTGAACCCAATGCAAAAAAAAATCATCAAAATCGGTTTACAATTGGGGGAGATATCAAGTAACATAGACACAAAAAAAAATCAGTCGAATATAATCCTTTTTTGAAGTCGGTTAAAAAGTAGTTTTTTTTTTAGATATTCTAGCGAAAATATATGTTTTGAATTCTCTATAAAATATACTATTTAAAATGAGTTTATTTTTTTGAAAATTAATATTTTATTTTCACTATAAATTCTCAATCAAGTTGATAAAGAACCCCCCCCCCCCCCCCCCTTTGTATCAATCACACTTCGAATAGTTGCGTTCCGTGTCTTGAACTTTTTCACTCCCCTCCCATTTTAATTTTCATTTGTATTAACATGTAGTAAGCTAAAATTATATTCCAGGATTACTGAATATTAATAATAACAGTAATAAAAAATGCTATAAAGAATTATGTTGATTAATGTCCATTATAATTAGTAGATTAAAAATTCACAGTTCATTGGACAATGTTTTTTATTGAAGCTCTTATTCAATTTTTGTACAACGTTTCGTCTCTCTCGAGACTTTTTCAAGCACTCAATTGGTTGGAGCAACGTTGGTTGAGATAACAATAAAAATAATTGAGACATAGTAGAATTTTTTCTTTTTAGATTGATACAACAAAATTGATTTGACAAATCCATCTAGACATATTTTGTTGTATCAATCTAAAAAGAAAAAATTCTACTATGTCTCAATTATTTTTATTGTTATCTCAACCAATGTTGCTCTAACCAATTGAGTGCTTGAAAAAGTCTCGAGAGAGACGAAACGTTGTACAAAGATTGAATAAGAGCTTCAATAAAAAGCATTGTCCAATGAACTGTGAATTTTTAATCTGCTATAAAGAATGTTGAATTGTGTATTCGCCCAATGGAATTTCAAAAATCTTGCCAGAATTTTTCTAAATGCCTGAGGCTGATTGTGAGAATGTTGCTTCTAAGATAATTTCCATTTTATTAATAAAAAGCAGCGCTATAGTATTATTAATAATAATAATATTGTTGTTTAGATTGAAGAATGTAATTCTTTCTTTGCAAGTAAAATAAACCCAGATAGATAAATAATCTTTAAGATGTCTGGAATTGTAAGCAAAACGAGACAACACAATACATCTGCTGATGAGGGTCAGCTCTTTTTTTCATTAAGCATTTGAAGAGAACTTTAGAGAAAAACAAGACTAAATACTTGTTGTAAGCGGTACTCATGTACGAACAGCCAAGGATTACTATTCATTAAAATTGAGAGCAGATCTTTTTAAAACAAAGAATAATTATTTAAAATGTTTCAAAGAGAATTGGGTCATCATTGAAAATTCACTTTATAAGGTACCTAATTAAAAATGATCAGAATAATGAAAACTTTTACAGTTCTATTAGAAATAATGATTAAGAAAATCAATTGAATTAAAACTAATCTCGTTGAAAGCTATTGCCGGATTGGACTTCACATGCTATAAACCGAGGGGTGAACCGCGACCTAATATGCTGTACACCTACTTCCACTTGTAGGTACTTCCAAATATTCCCAAGTACTTCCAAACATTTCCAAGTACTTTCAAATATTTCCAAGTACTTCCAAATATTCCCAAGTACTTCCAAACATTTCCAAGTACTTTCAAATATTTCCAAGAACTTCCAAATATTTCCAAGTACTTCCAAACATTTCCAAGTACTACCAAACTTTTCCAAGTACTTCCAAATATCCCCAAGTACTTTCAAATATTCCCAAGTACTTTCAAATATTTGCAAGTACTTCCAATATTTCCAAGTACTTTCAAATATTTCTAAGAAATTCCAAATATTTCCAAGTACTTCCAAACATTTCCAAGTACTACCAAACTTTTCCAAGTACTTCCAAATATCCCCAAGTACTTTCAAATATTCCCAAGTACTTTCAAATATTTGCAAGTACTTCCAAATATTTCCAAGTACTTCCAAATATTTCCAAGTACTTTCAAAATACTTCCAAAGTGGTGTACACCTACTTCCAATCGCGGATCACCCCTCGGTACAAACTAATGAAATTTGTTAACATTTTCTCGTTTTTGTTGAGTTTTCTTCTTCAAAATTAAATCACCTAAAACATCACTATTAAAATACCTATTTACATTTTCCAATGCGTCAGTTTGATAGTATAATTTTAAGTACCTTGAACATCCACCGAGCGAAGTTAGAAGCTATATATTAATATTATTTTTACTTTTAAATTCAGGTATAAAGGTCGATTTTTAATCGCAGCTAAAATAAAATAAAATTCAAATTAAACTTAATTTATATTTTTACCAACGTTCACATCCGCTATGGCCATCATCAAGACATATCACTGGTCAAAATGTTTTGATTGTAATTGAAATTAAAAATAATATTAATATACACTGAGGTTCTTTCGTTGAAACTTTTAAATCCTGAAGAAGGAGGCATGATCCTTCGAATTGTTGGATTTTTTAAGAGATTGAAATTGATATTATAATAAATTATTTTATAGAAAAATACCTTGAATTATTTAAATTAATAAATTCTATTATATAATAATATTTGCAATGATCTATTAGTGAAATTTAACATAAAAAACAATTAATTTTATTAAAAGAAAATTGAAAAATTTGTAAATATAAATTTTTGTCTAAACAGCCACTTGTAATAATTATTTCAATTAACAAAAATCACATCAAAAACAACTTAGCTGAAGATGAGACCGTGACAGATCGAATTGTCAACCCAAAAACCCCCTAACCCGTGAATTTCATCCAGATCGTTAGAGAAACCGATTCTATATAATTATATATACAAGAATTACCTGTAGGCACCGAGCGATGCTCGGTAACTTTTTACTTCAATTAAAAGCTATATATTAATATTATTTTTAATTAAAAATCTCCGCACCTCACCCCACCTCGTTTTTTTTGTTTGAAAAAATATAATTTTAAATTTTAACCTCCCCCCCTTAAATTTGAGTCGATATGCATCAAAAATCTAAACAGCTCTTAATCTCAATGCACCAAAACTACGTGTGAAATTTGGTTTTGATATTCACACTAGTTTTTGAGCTGGCTCGTCCACAAAATTTGGTAACGCACACACCAACAGACAAACAGACATTTTGACAAAACAATTATTATCTCGAAAAATATAATTTTTTCGATGTTCACTTATTAGAGCTTTTTTGTAAACCAAAATACCATGGTTTCCCCAATTTTTTAAATCAAAATACTTTCAGCCGTTGTTGAGATATTTTGAAAGAAAAACAACACTTTTACTTTACCATACAGGGTATGGTCAAGTATTGTAATCGTGCATTAAAAAAGTGTTTTTTTTTCCTTCTTTTTTTGAAATATCTCAAAAATGGCTGAAACTATTTTGATTAAAAAAATTGAGCAAATCCATGGCATTTCGCTCTACAAAAAAGCTTTAATAAGTGAACATCAAAAAAATTATATTTTTCGAGATAATAATTGTTTTGTCAAAATATCTGTTAGTCTGTCCATCTGGTTGTTTGTTACTCTGTGCGTTATAAAATTTTTGTTGACGAGCTTTCTCAAGGACTAGTGTGAATATCGAACTCAAATTGCACACAAAGTTTTGGTCCATTGAGATTGAGAGCTGATTGGATTTTGGTGCACATCGACCCAAAATTAAGGGGGGGGGGGGGGAGGAGAAGGGGCGGATCGAGGAAATTTTTGTGGGGGGGGGGGGGAGAATGTATATATAAGGTGCCCGATGTATATAAGATCTACTTTTTATCTCGGAAGTGTGTCGCGATCGAATTGTACAAGCGGGGGGGGGGGGGGTCAGAGACGCCGCCCCCCCCACACACACACATAGAACTTATTTTAAATTTTAAATTTTTTTTAAAAAATGAATGTTTTTTTATTTAAATTTTTTTTACAAATTTCATATCTCATATTTTAAGTTCATTAAAATAAAAAATAAAATAAAAAAATTGTTATAAATTCCCTGTCGATTTGGCCGCCGTTTTTTGGCCTCTGCGTGCGACGCACGTGTTGCACTTCCGCCAGGCACGGGCCTCTATGGGGGGGGGGGCGGTCGACCCCTCCGCCCCCCTGGATCCGCCCTTGGGTGGAGGGGAGGGGGTTAAAAATTAAAAATCTAGGCCGTTTGAGCAAACTCAACCAAATTTTGTATACATAATCAGTGGGCCGTCAGAAATCTAAAAATGCAAAAACTAACCCCTCCCCTACATGATTATAAATAATTTTAGGGGCCATGTTGTATGGTAAAGTCAAGTCGATGGCCACATCAGAACACGTCAGCTTATTTTCATCCACGATTAACAATACTTTGTCCATATCCTGTAAGGTAAAGTAATTATGTAAAATGCTATATGATTATAAAATACATCAAATATTTAAAATAATGTATGACCCCACAAGACCACCACGGTAGGGTTAAATCACAAAAACCTTTTCAAATAATTTTCTTAAATTTCTTTATATTTGAAAGCCTATTAAAGAACAACTCAGATTTTTTTTCTTTTTTTTTAAGTAAGTTTGAATAATATATTACTTAACTCAATTTCATACTTTATTTCGTGTTAATCGAATTGTAATACGGATTGCATTTTGACATTGATGAGGTGGTTTTCAATCATTCCGTCCCTCCATCCATCTTTACCCCCCCCCCACACACACCCCCATACCCCTCTCGCCCACATACCACTTGAAAAGTTCGATACCACTTGAAACCGACAGGACGATGATTTATAGTTAAGCAAATTCACAAACAGACAAACATAATCCAACGCTAGTATAAATATTTAGGTATTTATAAAATAAACACAAATACCTAACTGTTCAATTACAATTCATTCGGTCTATCCAAATTAATTTAAAAAAGAACAAAAACATATATGGTATAGGAAAACTCTCTCCCCAATACTCTCTTAAAAAAATATTCTAAAATTATATTATCTCTCTGCATTCTTGATTGAAATTTTATTTTTGGTTACATCTAATCATAACATATAATGTAAAGTACCTGGAGCCACCGAGCGATGCACGGTAACCCCTGACCCCACCCCCCACACTTCCGATACCATACACCTCGGCTCCACCACTGCACCCTCACTCCGCCCCACCCCACCCAAACTGCGCCTCTCACCCCCGGATCCCCCACAACTGCACCCACCTCGTGCACCTCCCAAATCCACCCCACCCCGCACCCAGTTTTTGCATTTCTAGCATTCTAGTGGTCTACATAGTACGTGTATATTTGTTTACTCGTACACCAATTTGCCCACATTCGTTCATATTGATAAACATTATAAAAAAATAAATAGGAAAATAATAATAAAAAAATAATCGTATAGGATCTGAAATAAAAACATAAAATTAAATAAGATTTGTTTCCAAGTTATATAAAAAAAAGCCACTTCAACCACTTTATTTGTAAACACACCTGTAATGTTATGATTCAGACACCTGTTAATTTTTTTTTTTATTTGGATTTGACCTGTTAATTAAAAAACAAACAAAAAATTCCTAATTTTAATATAATATATTAATATTTGCTATAACCTATTAGTGGGTTTTAAAATTAAAAAAACAATTAAAAATAAAAGATAATTGAAAAAAATGTAAACAAACTTTTTTATTGAGATTTTCATCTATCAATAATTACTTTAATTAAGAAAAGATCAATTAAGATTAAATTTGTCGAGGTCCAGATCTGGCCAGATCGCTTTCTCATTTTCAAAACTTGTTAATAGAATTTGTTTCATCAAAATCGGTAGAGTCGTTTTCAAAATAGAACCAATATACAAATATATATAAATAAATATATATATACAAACAATTTTTGCTCGTTTAATAAGAGTAGATTAATGAAATATTATACTCCACATTTAAAATTTAAAAATTTCTCTTTATTAGAATTATACAAAAATTATCTATCCAGAAACAAATGCTCCTGGCTTCACGATATTTATTCGCCTTTTAGAAATATATATTTATATACCATATACGTACGAGCAGATATTTTCAAGATTTAAATTCACTAAAAGCAAAATTATAAGTTTAACCACCAGGTAAAAAAATAATGAAGTTTTGAAAATTAAAAAATTAAACTTCATCTAATATTCCCATTTACTAAAATACTCGTATTTGTTAGTTCAGTAATTCACTTGACTTTACCATACAACCTGGCCCCTCACTTATATTTAACATTTAATAAAATTATTTTTAATCATATAGGAGGGGGGTTAGTTTTTGCATTTTTAGACTTCTGGGGGCCCACTGATTATGTATACAACATTTGGTTGAGTTTGGTATAAGAGCCTAGAATTTCATCCCCCCACCCTCATTTTGGGCGGTTAGTTTTTCCATTTTTCTGGGGGCCGGCGGATCATGTATACAAAATTTGGTTGGGTTTGGTACAAGGACCTATATTTTAATTTTTTGGCCCTAGACCCCATATATTGGTCGGTTAGTTTTTGCATTTTTCCGGGGGCTCACGGATTACGTATACAAAATTTGGTTGGGATTGGTACAAGGACCTATATTTTAATTTTTTGACCCTACACCCCCCCCCCACATATTTGGCGGTTACTTTTTGCATTTTTAGACTTCTTGAGGTCTACTGATTATGTATTCAAAATTTGGTTGAGTTTACTTAAATGGCCTAGATTTTTAACCCTGCCCCCCTTAATTTTGGGTCGATGTGCACCAAAATCTAAGCAGCTCTTAATCTCAATCCACCAAAACTACGTGTGAAATTTGGTTTTAATATTCACACTAGTTTTTGAGTTAGCTTGTCCACAAAAATTTGGTAACGCAAGTACTAACAGACATTTTGACAAACAATTATTATCTCGAAAAATATAATTTTTTCTGTGTTCACTTATTAGGGCTTTTGTGTAGACCCAAATGCTTTTTTTGCCTCTTTGTTATAGTGGATATCATTATTCGACATTATTAACTTTTTTTACTTTATCCAATGCGAAGCATGGGTAAAGTATTGTAATCGGTCTCGCGCCAAGCGGGACTTCAAAGGGTCCTCAGGTAAAGACTACGGAACCCATGGACTCAATTAAGGTCACAAATTGTAGTATTCAATTAGATTGAATTTTAGCACGTGACGATTTTGACAAAAATTACCTGGAATCTCGTCGAGAGGCCAAAAAGTGCCATTTTTTTTGCAAGTGCGTTCGGCGAATGGATGTATGTTATCGTTATTTTCGACACGACTTTTTCCACACCTTTGCACCAATTGAAATGAAAATGAAAAACCTAACATTATTTTAACAAAATGAAGCGCTGATTAGTTTTTGGTACACATCGGCTCACAAACATTAGTACTTTATTTCGGTACTTTTTTAGTTTTTTCTAAATATCTTGAAAATGAATTAACCAATTTTGATGAAATTTAATATTGTAATTGAGTACCTTGAGGACCACAAAAATGGTCATATAAAATTTTTTGTAAAATTATATTTTAAAGTACTTTATTCTAGACTACGATAGTTCATTGGATAAAGTTTAGCAACGATCCGTTGCAGATTATTTTATTAACAAATATGGATTTCGATAGTACGTATTCATAAAAAGATTGAGAGCCACTATTCTATTCTAATTCCAGAGTGGATCAATTTTCGACTATCCGGATCTCAGAGCTTCTTCCTCTACTTCTTTCGATCTTCGCTTATCATTTTTTGCTCACAGCTTTCTTTATGATGAGATATTTTCTTTTCCCTTGCCACAAACTTCACCTTTTTTCCTTAACCTACTGCTAATCACATCACAATCCTGTTCTTGTACCGTTTGTTTGTCACTTTAATCCCCGTGCTTTGTTCAATTATCGGGTCTTTTATCTTCTCATAACACGGATAGGATATTGATTTGTCAATTTTTGTCTAATCTATTTCTATTATCTTTTCAATTAAAATCTCTTACTTTTTTTTCAAACACCCTTTTTATTTGATTAATCTTTCGCTTTTTAAGAGTTACATACTTATTAAAAAAGTTGATTTTATAAAAGAAAATCAGAGAGATGGTCATCCGCATGATCTGTGATGTAACAGATAATTTTGCCTACATGTCAAAAGACTTGTCATCCCCTCGAGAAAATAAGCTAAGTGGTCAAAATCCAACAGCCCGGATAGCATGGGTGCGGCCGAGGGGTGATCCGCGATTGGAAATAGGTGTACACCTCGTTGGAAATATTTTGGAATTACTTGGGAATATTTGGAAGTACTTGGAAATATTTGGAATTACTTGGAAAAATTTGGAATTACTTGGGAATATTTGGAAGTACTTGGAAATATTTGGAAGTACAAGTGGAAGTAGGTGTACAGCATATTAGGTCGCGGTTCACTCCTCGCGGACCTAAATTACGTGACGCCATTTAGCGGTTTTTCGACCTCCCCCCTAATCTCACGTGAGATGATAATTATTTTTAAGACTAGTATTATTATTATTATTATTATTACTTACTTTAACCCAGTTTTCTCGGAATTTTACACTGTTTCTTCTTCTTGCGGAAAAAATATATGTGATATTTTCCGAGGTGGAGGGAGGTCTCCACCACGTGAGATTGGGTGAGATTCGGCTCCACCCCGTCCTCCCCTAAACGCCTCTTAAGCTCCAACATAATCTAGTTTCATGTCACGAATCATCGTTTCGTTTCATTTGTTTTTTTGAACATTTAATATAATTTAGGGACGCCTCCTAACACTCTCTTTGATTTTTATTACTTAGTTTGGTCGATTGGTGAAAAATACCGGACGGACGGAATTTATTGAATTGACTATGAGATTTTCAATTTTTTCTTTATCGTGATATAAAATGTTTTAAACATGAATAAAAATCATTTTCAACTATTAATTTTTCTATTAATTTGCCTATGTGGATTAAAAACAACTCATGATAACTCAAGAAAAGAAGTCTGTAAAAATGTCTCTGCTCAGATGATTCGGTGGTTGCGATGTATACTAAAAAAAAGTTTCTCCTTAAACCAGAGTGCATTCTGGTGAGACCTTCTCATTAAAAATATACAAAGTTAAAACTTTACTTTCATAAAAAATGTTGCTCTGGCACCAAAATGTTTTCTTTTTTTCTAAAATAAAGAACTAATTAGATTTTGGACTCTCTAGATTCATTCAGAACTTTATTTTTTTTTAAATGCAGAAAATCAGAAAAAATTAATTGCCATTTGACGAGCTATCGAATGTTTGTAAGTAATGAGCTAAACAATTATAAATATGCTTACATTAATCATCTGCATCTCTGAGCTAAGTTTCAACTCTTTATCTTAAGCCGTTAGCTAATAAAAAAATTGTCAATACTCTGAAATTTATGAGAATGGATAATTGCCAAATACTATATAATAATTGCTAAATACATTAAAGATTCTAATTTTAAACAGAATAAATTTTTATTGGCGAAAATCACGATAGTGATGACATCTTTTCGATATTTCGAATTAATAATGACATGTGATGAAATAGCGAATTCATCCCTCATGAAATCTGGTGGCAGAAAGTTATTGGAGAAACCATAAGAACAATACATTTACTTCTCCGTTAACTGACACCTTTAATTGTTTCGGGTATATCAAAATATAACCTGTGAAATTGAAATATATACCGGGTGAGTTTTTTATCTTGAGACAGAGTTATAACTCGAAAACAGTGCATTATATGAAAAAAGTTTCAAATAAACGTTTGTTTATATCAAGGGGGAAACTAAACTACGCAATTGTTTGTCGACCTAGAACAAACTTTCATGGGTATTTCAAGGTCAAGTTCTGATTTTTAACTTGAACCCTATATTTTTCTATACGTCTACTTAATCTACAAAAAAAACTGAACAACTTTCGTAAGAACTATTTTTTATACGACATCAAATAAACGAAATACATAAATCAATTTGATCTAAAAAAATCTTAATAATTATTTTTAACAATTATTTAATTAATTATCAAATAATAATACTATATATAAGAGCCTAGATTAATTTGTAACAACGCTCAGATAATGCTGCCGACAGGGAGCGCTGATGCCGTCGGTATATTTGCGGCAAATTTGAAATATAATTGTAATTTTAATTTGAAATGAAAGACTCCAATTGATTTTAAATTAAGAAACATTAAATATGTTGATAATTATTCCTCCCCCCCCCTCACCACTCAAAAATTAAATATTCAATTCGCTTTTCTTTGCGCACAGAAAAATAAATTAATCACATCTTATTTGATTTATATTTTATATATTATTTGTTTATTTTTTAATAATTTGCCACTTTTTTATAATTTTTTAAAAATCTAAATTTTGTTATTCTTATTTTTGTATTTTTACAAAACTGAACGACTTAAGACACGCATGTCCGAGTTTCTCATGGCAATACTGGAGGGAGCAGCCTGTCATATCATACAAACAACACCTGATCTCTTTTAAATATTTTGAGCCTTATATCCATTATCGAATTTTAAAAAAATGTTATAATATAATTCTCCTCCTTACACGAACCCACTTATTTAAATAAATCTATTTCCACACAAAAAATATCACAATGCTGTAAATTATAGAAAAAAAAATACTTCCAGATTCATATCTAGAGCCTCATTTCTGTAGCTGTGTCAGGACGAAAATGAGGCGAAACTTTTAAGAGACTATGTTTTTTTGGGGAGTTTACAGGTATACATTTGAGTGTGGTTTTTTAAGAGAAATAAAATTTTTGGACCGAGACGCCGCCCGCCCGGGCACCAGGCCGGAGGGCCGAGCTTGAGGGCGTGCCGAAGGCACGCACGAAAAGCTCGGGATTAAATAATTAATTATTAAATAAATAATTATTAAATAAATAATTATTAAATAATTAATTATTAAATAAATAATTATTAAATAATTAATTATTAAATAAATAATTATTAAATAAATAATTATTAAATCGAAAAATCACAACAATGAAAATAAGTGTTTATAATATTATTTAAACTTCGTTATACTCATATTTAAGAGATTATTTTCTAAGTAATAGAACTATTTAAAATTCTTGAGTTTATTTCTCGTGTCAATCCAGTAGAAGATAGTTATATTGTATTATCTTAATAATAAAAATGGAGTATTTTTTTCTTGAAGACAGAATTAAAATGGTCTTAATTTACGCGGTGAATGTGGAAGAAGTGTTATGGGGCTGCCATTGAAATGGATGCCGAGCGTTTTCCTGATAGGAATACACCCTCAAAATCTTCATTTTATTGTGTTGTAAAATCTGTTTAAAAAAAAACAAAAACAGGAAATGTAAAGGCTACGAAGATACTGGAACAGGCCAAAATAACGAAATTGGAACTGGAATTAATCCAGAAGACTTGCAATACACTCTGAAATGTCTCAGAATAGTTTCGAAAAATTATTAAATTATTTATTTAATAATTAAATATTTGATAATTAAGTTGAATAATTGTTAAGAATAATTATTAAGAGTTTTTTTTAAGATCTAATTGATTCATGTATTTTGTTTATTTGATGTCGTATAAAAAATAGTTAGAAGGGGAGTCGGGTAGCTCAGTCAGCTAACACACTGGCCTCGCTTCGGCATCGATCGGTTATGACAATGTTGGAGTGTAGGTCCGGAGTTCGATCCTGCCTGGCAAATAAAAATTTCTACCGGCTGAAAACTCGGCTCCCTCACTAACTCTACTAACACTACTTATGTGCTGTCTAAATGGGCTTTGTTTCCGGTGACATTAAATAAATAATAATAAAAAAAAAATAGTTCTTATGAAAGTAGTTCAGTTTTTTTTTGTAGATTAAGTAGACGTATAGAAAAATATAGGGTTCCATTTAAAAGGCAGAACTTGACATTGAAATACACTTGAAATCTTGTTCTAGGTCGAAAAACAATAGCGCAGTTTAGTTTCCCCCCTGATATAAATAATCTTTTATTTGAGGCTTTTTTTTGATATAATCTATTGTTTTTGAGTTATGAGACTGTCTCAAGATAAAAAAACTCACCCGGTATATAGTCCATTTATCGTACTTATAAATATATTATATTTTCTTAAATATTAATAAATTGAAATAAAAATTCTTTTTTAAATTAAGAAATTAAATTATTTTTCGCTTGGGGATTTTTATTTTCATCTTCTTAGATCTAAGCTATAGATGAAATGCTAGAGTCGTTCTAAGAAAGGGAGCGCAAGCACGTTTTAATGTGCATATTTTAATCAAGGTGACTTACTTTACGCATGATCAAATTTTTGATAAAGGAATGTTTTTGACGGAGAAGCGAGTTGGCAGCTGAAGAACATCTGGAATATTGCAGTAATAAACATTATCATTTTCTCATGAACACTTTTAAACGATCTGATATATGATTGAATGTTTTAATTTTTTTTTATCTTATACCAAATTTGATATTTATGCTACTTAAAACATCTTTTTTTCATTAAAATATAATAATAAATCAATAGGGTGTATGTACATAAAAATTTGTTCTGGTACATCATGGAATATATGTTTTTGCGAATGGAATATTTTTTTTTTTATTATTTAAAATACTTATAACAGGTTTATTCTACGATGTTTTGCCTCCAATTAAGGCTTCTTTGACTTTAGACTATATTATACAGGTTTTACACTTCAAATAGAACATTTTACAAATCAAATTGAACAGCTAAATAATTTAAGGATTATTCTTAATGGAAAAGAATTAGTTAAATAAATTTATTATAATTATAACATAAATTTGTCATACTCAAATAATTAAAAAGAGTGCAAATACTATGTAAATCTTGATGAATTACAACATATATGTAGGGATATTCTTCGGTGACTTTGAGCAGGTGAAGAACGATTCAAGTATTTTCAATAATATTGGTTTATTTGATGCATTTTAAATAATAATATAACAGAATGCTTTATAATAGAAATATAAAACTGGAGATGTTCGTGTATCGTGTCTTGAGTAAAAATAAACTGTTAACTTGCACTTGGGATCTTAACGCTGATAAACTGATAGAAACTAGACTGTGTGATGAACTGAACTGAACTTAACTGAACTGAACTGAACTGAACTCTGTGATGAACTGCACTTGTAATATATACTTTACACACACTGCTGATATAATTTACACTCTGCTTAAACTGATAGAACTGATTTGAAATAATGCGAGGAAATCTTTATACACGTAATGAGAATATCTTAGGAGGGTGGTGATTCGCTGAACATTCCATGCGGCGACGATTTTGACTTGGGGCGTGAGGGGGCGTGCGTGCGCAACTGGAGGGGAAGCTAGATCTTCGCTGGAGGGGGTTGAACGGGCGCAGAATGGGGTGGTAGAGCCACTGGAGGATTGCCTGCTTACTTGGAGGGCTACGTGGAAATTTTACTGAAACTTGGCAATGAACAGGCTGTGAAGATCTGCTCAGATTGACGAGCAGCCAGCCAGGCAGCTGCGAGAGATTGTCGCTCATAGCTGATGAGGCAGCAGGGGCCTCAGATGATGTTCATTTGACGGAGGGGCAAAACTAGCTCGCACCAAGTTGGCTTGGCTGGATCCCAGATATATATGTAGTTTGTAGTAGTATGTATTACATAATTAAGGTTAGTTTTTAAAAACTTCACTGAACATGCATGTAGTACCTGTGTACAATTAAACAAAAAATATACATAAATACATATGTATGTACGTAAATATAATTTATAAAGATCTTTTGCGGTAGTTACTGACGGTATCTTATGTAGGTACGTTAAAATTTTTTTTTTTCAAAATACATTAAAATGTTCTATTTGATTTGTAAAATGTTCAATTTGAAGTGTAAAACCTATAATCGTAGTCAAAATATAATTAAAGCCTCACATTCATAGGTTCAATTATCACTTCTAAATCACCAATCAAATTCACAAACAAGACATATTTTTTATTTTATAACAAAAAAATTAAATTTGTAGTGTTTGTGATTGATTGGAATGATTTAGAAGTTGATAAATGAACCTATGAATGAATACAAGTCTTGTTTAATACTACTTGTTTTAAGTATTAAAACAATTTTTTGTTACCGATTTTCAAGAAACAATATAATAAATAAATAAATAAATAATATATAATAATAATACCTAATTTAAAGGCATATAGAATTTTTATTTTTTATGAGGTAACTTGATTTCGATCTCAGAAGAGAGGGCAGTCAAACCTAGAGGACAATCTTGAGATCCGGGCAATTGGCTCAATCCTAAAGAAAAAAATCTTTCAGATATATACATAGGTATAGAAAAGAAAAGATTTTATTGATTGTTTTTAAATATTAAAAAATACAAATCTTTTATAAAACAATCTTGAAAAAGTTTATTTTAAACCAGCCGTTTCAGGAGAAATTCTCCCTTTATCAATGGATTTTTTACTTTACCATACAGGGTATGGTCAAATATTGTAATCGTGCATGAAAAAAGTGTTTTTTTCCTTCTTTTTTTCGAAATATCTCAAAAACGGCTGAAACTATTTTGATTAAAAAAATTGAGCGAAACCATGGCATTTTGCTCTACAAATAAGCTCTTATAAGTGAACATCGAAAAAATTATATTTTTTGAGATAATAATTGTTTTGTCAAAATGTCTGTTAGTTAGTTAGTCTGTGCGGTACCAATTTTTGTGGACGAGCTAGCTCAAAAACTAGTGTGAATATCGAAACCAAATTTCACACGTAGTTTTGGTCCATTGAGATTAAGAGCCGATTAGATTTTTGTGCACATCGACCCAAAATTAAGGGGGGTGGAGGGGGGTTAAAATTTTAAAATCTAGGCCGTTTGAGTAAACTCAACCAAATTTTGTATACATAATCAGTGGACCCCCAGAAGTATAAAAATGCAAAAACTAATCGCCCAAAATGGGGGGATGGGGGGGGTCAAAAAGTGAAAATCTTTGCCATTTACCAAACTCAACCAAATTTTGTATACATAATCAGTGGGACTCTAGAAGTCTAAAAATCCAAAAATTGACCGCCCAAAATGGAGGGGGTAAGGGGAGGGGGCGGTCAAAAAATGAAAATCTTGGACATTTACCAAACTCAACCAAATTTTGTATACATAATCAGTGAGACCCCAGAAGTATAAAAATACAAAAACTAACCTCCACCCCCCTACATGATTATAAATAATTTTATGGGCCAGGTTGTATGGTAAAGTCAAGTGGATGGCCACATCAGAACACATCAGCTTATTTTTATGAAAATTCAAAAAAAGAAATAAAAATCTCTCCTCTAATGTTTAGAAAATTTAGAAAAAAAACAGGGTTGTTTTCTAAACATTATGAGAAAACAACTTTTTTTCAATTTTTCAAAAAAATTCCATTGATAAAGAGAGAGAATTTCTCCTGAAACGTCTGATTTAAAATAAACCTTTTCAACATTGTTTTATAAAAGGTTCTCCAAAACTTCACTTTTGAAACCACGTTATTTTAAATGGAATTTGAAGTTTTCATTATCCTTGGACTGCATCCCCCTCAAATCTCCATTAATTTCCATCAACAAGTCTAAATGAAAATACATATAATATTATCGAGTAATGTCATAATTTTAAATTTCAATATTCAAACACCACAACACTCTGAGGTATATGAGTCAAACCATTGACTAGGATGTAGTTGTCGGTTGCCACAGGGTACTTCTACCATAAGAAATGAAAGAATTTTTCTGTTTTTGGTTCTTAATATTTTATTCAGGAGACGTTTCGACAAGTATGCCTTGTCATCATCAGTCTATAAAGTAGATTAAACAAAGCATGGTTGCTCTTCATTGACAAATTTATACTCATGCTCTTTGTTTAATCTACTTTATAGACTGATGATGTCAAGGCATACTTGTCGAAACGTCCCCTGAATAAAATATTAAGAACCAAAAACAAAAAATTTCTTTCATTTCTTATGGGAGAAGTACCCTGTGGCAACCGACAACTACATCCTGGTCAATGGTTTGACTCATATACCTCAGAGTGTTGTGGTGTTTGAATAATTAAATGAGTCATTGTCAGTTTAGTACAATTCTATCATACTGAAAAATAAATTTAAATTTAAATTTCTATTCATACATCCTGTTGTCGTTAATTATTCTATGTTTTAAAAGTTCCATCTCTGTTTAACTAAACTCTTATTTATCTTCACTGATTATTTTACCAACTGATTTGGAACACAATAATGATGTCCAAAACAACGCCCTATTATTTCTGTTTGTCTCTTTGCAGGCTCCGTTAGCCCTTGTTAGTACCGTAGACGATGGTGTTTGTCTGGTAAGCTCCTCGGTGTCAAAGTGATTTCGCCCAGCGTCCCTGGAGCCGGTGCCGGAGGCGGTGCCGACAACAACCACAGCCCTCCGACTGCCACCATAATACTTGAGCATGAAGTGGAGGAAGACGACGAAGAGGAGGAGGCTGACCAGGAAGAGGAGAGCCTGAAGAAGAAGAAGAAACGGATGATGGTGCTGGGTTTGGTCCATCAATACGACGCCTGTTGTAGTCAGTCTTCGGCATCATCAGCATCCTCGAGTCGTCAGAGGGTCCCCAGAAGACCTTCCTACACGTGCACACCCTTCCCGTACAGAAGACACTATGCTGTGCGGAGAAAACACCCCAACACTGCCATCGCCAGCGCAAGGTAGAACCTGCGCTCATTCTTTTTCTTTAGACAACTTTTTTCCGGCTTATCTAAAACTTGTAATAAACGGGTGAGTTTTTTTATCTTGAGACAGTGTTATAACTCAAAAACAGTGCATTATATGAAAAAAGTTTCAAATAAAAGTTTATTTATATCGAGGGGGAAACTAAACTGGGCTATTGATTGTCGACCTAGAACAAGCTTTCAAGGGTATTTCAAGGTCAAGCTTTGTTTTTTAAATTGAAACCTATATGTTTCTGTACATATTCTGAATTGAACAACTTTTATAGGAACTATTTTTTTATATGACATCAAATAAAAATAAATATTAAATTAATTATATTGAGGAGGTCTCCTTCAATATATAAAAATTCTGCTACTCTCGGCAAAAAAACTTTCAATTTAAATTAATTATATCTCAAAAAAAAAACCTAAAAATTATTTTCAACAATTATTCAACTTAATTATTAATGATCAAATAATTAATTATTAAATAAATAATTATTAAATCAAAAAAGTCACAACAACGAAAATAAGTGGTTATAATGATCTTAAAACTTCATTATACACAAATTTAAGAGATTATTTTCTACTTCATAGAACTACTTAAAACTCTTGAGTTTAAAAAAAGTTTCTTTCTCGTTGTATTATCATAATTAAAATGCAGCATTTTTTTGTTGAAGAGATGGTCTTAATTTATGCGGTGAATGTGGAAGAAGTGTTAGGAGGCTGAAATGAATGGATGCCGAGCGTTTTCTTGATAGGAATACACCCTCACAAGATTCATTTTATCGTGTTGTAAATCTGTTAAAAAAAAAAGAAAAAAGAAATTGGAACTGGAATTCATCCAGAAGAATTGCGATACACTCTGGAATGTCTCAGAACAGTGTAATAAAATTATTAAATTATTAATTATTATTAAATTATTTATTTAATAATTAATTATTTAATCATTATTATTCGATAATTAAGTTGAATGATTGTTAAATATAATTATTAAGATTTTTTTGAGATCTAATTGATCCATGTATTTTGTTTATTTGATTTTTTTTTTTTCTAAATTAAGAATATGTACAGAAACATAGAAATTTCCATTTAAAAAACAGAACTTGAACTCGAATTACCCTTGAAAGCTTCTTCAAGGTCGACAAACAATAGCGTAGTTTAGTTTCTCCCTCGATATAAATAAACTTTTATTTGAAACTTTTTTCATATAATGCAGTGTTTTTGAATTATAAGACTGTCTCAAGATAAAAAATTTATATACCTATATATATTGATTTACTTTTAAATTTTATGTGAAAGATGATAAGGATACCCCCTTATCATCAGTTTTCCAATTTTTTTATTAAATTAATATTTGATGATTAGCATAGGGGGAGTTAGGTGTATAAATTATTCACTTAATTCGTAAGACCATAACAATGATCAACAAAAATTTACATTTAAATAACTAACAATGTATCCTAGTAGAATTTTATACGGTGATTTTCATGGCTTTTTTCTATCTTGTACAATAGTTCCAGGTTTTGAAATATTTTCGGTCAAAACACCTATTTTGCATCTGGCAAGTTTATTATATTTCACATGTTTATATTTTATCTCATAGAATAGTAGTCCAGTCAAAATAGGCAAAAAATGCTAAGTTTACAATAATTCGCATAGAGCTGAAAAATGGTAGAGGTCTTAAATACACTATTACGAATGAAATATCAAAAATCCCCATCCTCCAGACCTCTGCAAAAAAATTTGTCAAAATTCAAAAATATCGGTTTTCGCAATTTTCTCGTAAACGGTAAGTGTTTTCGTAAAAATAGTTCAATCAAAAGTTGTAGATCATACAATTCTCTAAAAAATTGTTATTATACTTTTTTCTACAAATCCCCATTCCTGAGATATCGCGATTCCAAAAGTTGGAAATTTCTTACTAATATGCACACATTTCCGCATCACCTATGAAGTATAGCCCAGTAAAAAGAAGATCCAAAAAGTGGACAAATTTACATTTTAATTGCGGGAAACTAGATTAAATTTTCTACAATTCAAACAAAGTTTGATCTTAATTGGTAACCCGGCGCCGCAATGAGGTTAAAGTTTTGAAAAACTCCAATTTTTTAAAAAAAAATCGCAGTTTTTCGTACCGAGACTTGAAACTAATTTTCCTCTAATTATAAGAAATGCAACTGAGAAAACGCCATTTCGAAATCTCTAATACTATTCGAAATATTCAATTTATAAAAAATATTTTCAATCTTTTTTTTTTTTATTCATAATCTATCTATTTCTTTCTTCAATGAATGATTTACTATGAAATGTTTTTGTTGTTTTTTTAAGTGTGAGTGTGTATGTGTGTGTTTTTATAGTTTTAAAAATAAAAATTCATTCATAAAAATTCCTTTTGGCCTTTTAATTTAAATCCTGAATAAATTAAAGGCAATGAATCATCAATTAGCCCAGTGACCTAAAGAAGAAAGGTATTTAAACTCTGTTGATAAATATTTCCAAGTATTTATCCAAAACAATAACAAAAACAGATACAGTCATTCATATTTTATAGTAAAAATTCAAATAAACTGAATTATTTCAGAAACGGTTGCTCCTATCAAAAAAGTGCAAAGGAACATTTTTGTAGAGAATTTAATACTCAACAAATATGCACTTAACTATTTTGATCTAAGACCAATAGAAAACTAGATATTATGAAAAAAATATAATTCGTGATTTTATAGATTTGTTACATTCGCCGAATTTTTCCAGAATTTTTCAGAAATTGTAATTCATGCTAACGTTCTGTTCTGTTTTACTCTTTTCCTTTCGATTTTTGTCAGTTAAAGCATCTTCAAGATTTTTACATAAATTCAATGAAAAAAAAAACACTTTTTACATGCACAATTACAATACTTGAGCATACCCTGCCTGAATGGTAAAGTAAAAAGACTGACCGAAAATAATTTTTTCGATCGGAGTATTAACAACAAGTCCTTTACGACTTACATAGAAATAAAGAAAAGCGTAAAGTTTTTTAATTAAGATATTCGGTAAAGAAACTTTAATCTTTAGAGTAGAACTTTATTACTCATGACCTCATGTGTTAAAACATACCACCATCAAAACTGCCCCTATTGAATTAGTAACATATTTATTATTATTTTTTTATTTGGTTGGCTTCGAATACTATTACTAAGTCCATTTAGCCAGTTTCCATTGAGTTGATGGTTTTTATTATGGGTTAATAGTGTTAGTGAGGGCGCCAAGTATTATAAATTTTTATTCTGCAAGGCCTGAACTTAGGCCTCCCATTCTAACGATACAGAAACATAGAAAAACAAAAATTGAAATATTCGCCCAATGGTCTAATTTTTTTTTTTTGAAATTTTCGTTTTTTTACATACTTTTTAGAAAAAAAATACAAAAAATTATTTAAAGTATTTTTGTTTGGCTTTCGAAATGTGATGCTTCAGAAGAATGATGAATATCAAATAGATGGATAAAATTACAAATGAAGAAGTTCTTGGAAGAATCGGAGAAAGAAGAACCTTGTGGAAGAGTCTGAAGAAGAGAAGAGGTCAGATGATGGGGCACACACTCAAACATGGGAGACTGCTTAGGGATATCTTGGAGGGGAAGGGGGAGACCCAGATTAGAATATTTCAACCAAATATTGGGGGATATTGGATGCCAGACATTTAGAGAGGTCAAACAGCTTGCGGGGGACAGAGTCGAGTGGAGACGGATTTTGCATCAAACTAGTCTTAGGACTGTACACTCAATGATGATGAAAGTATTTTTATATGCGATTTTTGAGTAATTATCATAGGACCACTATCAACTCGGTCTTAAAATTTGTAGAATGAATAGAAGTTTAAAATAATAAAATTATC